>JAVTVY010012388.1:0-57610 GCA_036873755.1 Hanleya hanleyi
GAAATCTGAAATACATTTTTCGCTATTAAATTCAAAATTACTTGAAGAGAAAATTACCCCCAAGAGTTCTAACGTTTTGTCCTCGTGATTGTGTTATAAGTTACATATCCAATGATCGAGTACCGATTATCTCTCATCTGAAGTATTTCAGAATGAAAGTGATTTTTTTCATGAATCCAATTTTACAGTTTGGTGTCATGTGAATCACACTGAGAACAGGAATTTATTGCACACTACAGAATATTATACGGAACATTATTTGTATGTGACAGCGTATCGACAAGCCTAGAAGATAGTTGTAAACCTGGTATAAGTATTTTCCAGCTATTATTCAACGGTTCTCGTTCACCTTACCACACACACAAATCATACACTCCCGTTTGGTTTAAACAATATATTTTATTACCTCAAAGGGAAACTGGGATCGGCGAACAGGCAAGCCTATACTAACGCCTCTCCCAGACAAACAAGTTGAAAACACAAATCGTGAATTGAATAAAAAAAAGAGAAAAAAAGAAGAACGTTGCATTAACATGGCGAAAAGATGGAATAATATATAATCATTGTGAAAAAATTGTTATGGTGTTGTATTAAGCTTGGAGCGGAAATGAGACCCACAACATCTATTCAGTATAGGCTATTGACTGACTTTTGACAAAAGAAAACAGGAGTTCATTGTCGAATGAGTTAATATCGAGTGGCCTAAAATAAAAATAATTAACAGGATCAAAAGGTGATTTGTCGTTCCCGTGCTGACTAAAGTATGTTCAATAGATGCAATAAATACAACAGCATATCACGCGTCCTATGACGCCTTTTGTTTTGATTAGAGCATTATGTTCATCCCTGTGGATGATCACTATTCCAATAATGTTCTTTTCTTCTCCCAAGGACCACGATCATGAAATGCGAGGTTCGAAAGCCATGCTTCTCACAACAGGACTAGATAAATAGTTGTTGAATGCATAGCCCCCCACCAATCATGCGCCAGAATTGAGATGTCTTTAGCTGCGGGAAGGAAATTAGTCATGTTTTGAAATTATTAATATGCATTCATCGAATTTTTAACACCTGTCTTGGTTTTATAAATATAAAGTATATTTGCCGCAGCTCATTTCCTGAACTGAAATTATAAAGGAGATTGTATTGTTAGGCGGGGGTTTGCCCACAGCCAGCCGACGCATATAGGAATGTACATTTCTTCTCTCCATATGTCAATCACAATGCAATGTACAATCTGACGTCGGCGGCAGCTGTCAATCAACGGAGTGAATGTTACGGTGAACCATGATAACTTCGCATATTTTCGGTACCAAGACGTTATTATTTCACCACGTTGCAGTCGATTTCACATGCACATATTGGAGAATAAATACACAATTTAGGCGAATATATTGCCGTTGTTACAGGTAGCGACTGAACGGTCGATTTCAACGTTTGATTGGCCCGTAATGTCCACACGGTATAGTGTCATCAGTAAACAATATTTATTTTACTTTTAATTGGTTCATACTGATAGCCTTAAATCTTATTTCAGATACTGAATGCAATTTTGAGAAAGATTGAAATAAATTGTCGACGTCACACATGTTGACCTCTTGGGATTCGAACCCGGTAAAACAAAATTTCGAGGCGCTTGTGATCAAACGTGCGTATCCACTACAACACGACATACGAACAACTGTAACAGGCGATTTTGTCACTTTAATCTACTTACGAAAACTTCAAACGTTATGAATCATAACTTTTCAGTTTTTAGTATGAAGGACCCTTTGGACCAAAAAGATCTTCCAGCAGTGGGAATATAATGTTACCACACAACACCGGGTTAAATGGCGTTCTGGTCCACGTTCGCGTCTAAACGCGTGTCTGAAGGACTCGATTTAGACCCCTTTTCACGAAATAGCATAAGCTGTGGATTTCCGTTTCATGTGATAACTATAATCATAACGCAATCGCACTAAAACTTTCACATATTGTGTACTTATATTTTCTCTTGCCGTTACACTAAGACCTAAGTGTTTTTAGGAAATTTTATTTTTTCGAATTCAACCGGACCACGTCTTGGCCAAAATCCCGCCTTATCGTACCATCACCTTTATTATAGTTCACACTTGTTTAATTGGAATTTATACATCTCCATACTAACATTGTCAGAATCTTGGAGCCCAGTTTTCCATCTTTCTCCACACATGGATGAACTTTGTCAGAGATATATAATGGAGAAAACAAATCGCAATAGTAATCAAGAACAAGAAAAGAAAAGAAAACGTGTTTCCTCTTTGCTTGGAAATATGTCAATTGCATCCGCACTGGGGGAGAAAAGAGAAATTGATCAGCTCCCTATTTCCGGAGTAACCACAATATCGCCATTCACTTGGTTTAAATAGTTTATTTGACGACAGGAGCGCAATAAGCCGAACTTATTTGTGCGCCTTCCGGTAATCGCAAAGGAAATACATAGTGACAAAAGTATAATATAGACATATAAATATACGAAAGTTATTCACTTATATAACGATTTATTCTTATGACATTGGGAATTTTTTGTCTTCAGTAATATTTTCTTCAATAAGAAATGAGTAAATCAGGTAAAGTATACAGGCCTACAAACTACATGTATGATCATTATAAAAAGACATGGCCCGACTGAATCACGCAGAGACGCCATGCGGCTCCCGTCATATCTCAAGGTAGGCCGCCATGTGAGGTCTCCTATTTGTCAATAAAACCATGGAGTTCAAAGTTTTAATTCCATGATAAAGAAAATAAACCTTGAATAAACAGTTCTGATTGCCAACACATCAAGCTATTTCTTTAAAAAAGATATATGGACCGATTGATTCACGTGGAGACTTCATCACGCATGTGGCGCCCGTCATTATGCAACCTGTGAGGGCCCCTTCATTTGTAAATAAAACAAAATGACGCAGTTCGAACACCAACAAATCAACATATTTCTTTAAAGAAGATGGATATTTGTCATAGACCAATGTATTGACCAATGTAATGATTACGGAATGCATTGAATATATACACACACGAAGCAAAAGACATGGAGCAAAAGACAATAAAATCTAAAACACGGGAATGACGCGCGATGAGAAAGTAGATTTGATCCGGCGCGTTTTTTGATATCGGGATGGCAGCTCTCTGTATGTTGTTCATTTCTGCTCGAGTCAAACGCCAGCCGTTTGCGCACGTGAGAAAATGAACATGCGAAAACGAACGTGCGAAAATGAACGTCAGAGTGCATTAAAAAAATGAACGTTCAAAAATGAACGTTCAATAATGAACGTTACACTGTTCATTTTCTGACGCTGCTGTGTAAAATGAACGGCCTGACGCATGCGGAAATGAACGACCCCCTGTTCAAAAATGAACGCGTTCGCGTCAAAACTTTTGACACGCTCCCTTACCACGTAGCACATTCTAGTAATTTGCATGGTCTGACCTCCGTATAGAATAAGGATATAGGTCAGTACCAGTAGATTGATGATTTCGACACGGTTTTACTGAGCTACCCGGAGCACAGGGCTAAAGCCGTATTATGTCGATTTTATCGGTCGTGAAGCGGTATATGACGATAAGTAGGGACTCCCTCCACCCTCAGATTATACGCCACTGTACGGTAAATACAGAGATAAACAAGCCAAACTTCCCCATGCCATAATACAACGACGTATCGTGCAGCCTGTTAATTCGGCGCAGACGGCCGTATAACGCTGTACGGGGTGAAAGCGAACACAGTAATTACGGCCGGGGCGGTGCAGTCAAGGCACAGAGCGGGCGAGCTGCTTTCATCGAGAAACGTCGGTAAATCGTGCACTCAGGGAGCCGTGCGGCCGGGTCGCAGACAGTTACACAGGCGCCATACAGGTGGAAAAAGACAAGTTACAGATCACAGATTATACAGTAAAGAAAGAGATACAGAACACAGGTCCCACAAGAAAGACATACAGATCACCGATCACACAATAATGAAAGATACCCAGGGCACAGACAATACAGTAAAAGTCAAGTTGTACAGATCACAGACAGTACAGTAGTACATAAGACACAGATTAGAGATTCGGAATCGGTTTTAAAAATGGGAAAAATACGCGAAAAACGGGGCTGTACGTGTGAACTAATATGCCAAGGCAAGTTTAGAAGGACCCATTAAAGTAAATTTATGTTATGGTTCATTGTAGAGCTGATGTCAACCCACGATGGGAGCAGATTTGCATACGTTACCTTCCACTTGAAAAGTTCGACAAGATGGAGGACCAGATGTTCACAAGAATCTCCTCACAGAGATACCGGAAACACTTCCGCACTCTCTTGTCACAAGTGAGCAGATCGCGAGATGGGAAGGGCGTCAACTCCTGACATAGCGACCACCTTTGAGGATAGCGAGGAGTGGTACTGCAAAAAATATATGAAACAGCTGAATTAATGTACAAGAATAATACTGGGGAATAAAGATGTAGTATATACACATATTCCGTTCTCCTATTAAGTCTATTAAGTGACAGGAAAAAGACAAAATAAAAAGTCGTTTTATGCAATAAAGCGCACCCTGTAAAATAATTATATTGAAATTCAATCTATCAGATTGAAGTTATCGAACAATCTATTATTCAATTAAAAATATTCAATGGAATACATTGAAAAAGATAAAATGAATGTATTTTAGATTTATTGTAATAGATTGAAATTTTAAATCAAATAGATGGAATATTTAATCGAATAGATTGGCCACTAATTCCAATCTCATATATTGAATATAGGCCTATCTGTTTATTTTACGGTATTCCGAAGAATGAGTCTTGTTTGCTTAAAGGTAATGCAATGATGTCGTACAAACATTACCATCAATAAATACTGGTCGAAGTCAGTTGCAACATTCCAAAAGCTACTGCTACCATAGGTGTACTGAAGTGGCCAGGCGGAGATACAATAGAAAGGGAGAAATTAGTGAATATGTTGCATAAAATAGAGAGGCGCTAACAGATTTCCTGTTGAAAAATCCTACTTTCTCGCCGGAGGAAATCGATAATTTAATGTTTCTTGTAATTCACCTTTGAAGGTTTATTATATCATCTTCAAAGAATAAAACTCTCCTGCTCGATCTACCACATACTTACCTCAAAGAGATAGAAGTAATGTTCAAAAATGTCCCTGCACAAAAGTACGGTCGCATAATGAATACTGAAGCATATACACGCCCCATGCCTGGTATCTCATGGTGTTAATTGATTCAAACACATTAACCCACAGCAGATATCAAGAAGGGCGTAAATAAGAAATGAGAATTCGACCTGGCGCTAAAGGGGGATACTCGTTTCCAAAAACACAAAACGGTGCCTAATATCAAGGTGGGAGAAGAATAGCCGACCATCAGCAAAGATGAAGGACAATGTATGTAACTTTTTCAACATGGGGAATAATATACACTATCTACTAGCAATATTGAAGGCAATATAAGCCATCTAGGAAAAAATGGAATAAAACTAGTCATAGGTAAGACCAAACGTAATTATCATTACGATGGGGAAGCCCATAACCCATCAGATAGCAAGATGAAAAACAAGATATGTTGTCTTTCTCATGATAACGAACAATATACACCATCTACTAGCAAGATGGAAGACTATATAAGTCATCTTCTACAAAGATGGAGAAAACTAATGACCAGCAGTTTCATGATAGCCAATGCCATAACATAAGTACCATCAGCATGGGAGAAGATAGCCCATCAGATTGAAAGATGGAGGACGAGATATGTTGTCTTTTTCAAGATAACCAAGTTTATACACCATCTACTACGACGATGGAAGAGTATATAACCCATCTACTGCAAAAATGAAGAAAAATAGTCAACATCACTTTCAAGATAGCCAGCACCATAGCGTAAGTACAATTAAGATGGGGGAAGAATATAGCCCATCAGATAGCAAGATGGAGGACAAGATATTTTGTCTTTTTCCAGATAACGAATATTATACACCATCTACTAGCAAGATGGAAGACTGTATAGCCCATCTTCTACAAAGATGCAAGAATGTAGTGCCCATCTTTTCCAAGATGGGCGAGACCATAACGTAACTACTATTAAGATGGGAGAATACAGCCCATCAGATAACAAGAAGGAAGGCAAGATATGTTGTTTTTCAAGATAACGAAGATTATACACCATCTAATAGCAAGATGGAAGACTATAACCCATCTTGTACAAAGATGCAGGAATGTAGTGTCCATCTTTTTCAACACGGGCAAGACCATAACGTAACTATCATTACGATTGGGAAAAACATAGCCCATCTACTAGCAAGATGTAAGACAATATACTCAAACTTGTAAAATAGGGGAGAACATACAAGATCTACCCTCAACATGGAGGTGGGTAAACTCCATTAAAATGATGGCGGATGAAATATTTAAAAATTCGGAAAGTGATGACAATTAAAGCTACACGATGAATGAAGGTTTTGTAACTTTAAAAGTGGAGGATGAGGATCTAAAATGCTTTACACTCATGACACTAAAAGTGGCCGTAAAGTGTAAAAGTTAAAATAGATCGATCGATGATGGCATGGCAAGGTATGGCAACTATAATTAACCTCACCCGAAGTGAGGACGATATAACATCAACACGGGGAAGAAGATAACCCATCCACAACAAAGATGGCAGATAACTAATGACCATCTTTTTCAAGACGAAAGAATATAACCCATCACATAATAAGATGGAGGACAATATATGTAATCTTCTCTAAGAAAACGAAGACTTATATAACCCATCTTCAACAAAGATGGAGATAACTAGTCAACATCACTTTCAATATATCCAACACCATAACGTAAGTACAATTAAGATGGGGGAAGAAAATCGCCCATCAGATAGCAAGATGGAGGACAAGATATTTTGTCTTTTTCAAGATAACGAAGATGATACACCATCTACTAGCAAGATGGAAGACTATATAACCCATCTTCTACAAAGATGCAAGAATGTAGTGCCCATCTTTTTCAAGACGGGCGAGACCATAAGGTAACTACTATTAAGATGGGAGCATACAGCCCATCACATAGCAAGATGCAAGATAAGATATGTCTTTTTGAAAATAACGAAGATTATACACCATGTACTAACAAGATGGAACACAACATAACCCATCTTCTACAGAGATGCAATAATGTAGTGGCCATCTTTTTCGAGACGGGCAAGACCATAACCTAAGTACTATTAAGATGGGAGCATACAGCCCATGAGATAGCAAGATGGAAGACAAGACATGTCTTTTTCAAGATAGCGAAGATTATACACCATCTACTAGCAAGATGGAAGACTATATAACCCATCTTCTACGAAGATGCAAGAATGTAGTGCCCATCTTTTTCAAGACGGGCAAGACCATAACGTAAGTACTATTACGATGGCAGAGTACCGACCATCAGATAGCAAGACGGAAGACAACACATGTTGTCTTTTTCAAGATAAGGAGGATTATACACCATCTACTAGCAAGATGGGACACTTTATAACCCATCTTCTACGAAGATGCAAGAATGCAGTGCCCATCTTTTTCAAGACGGGCAAGACCATAACGTAAGTACTATTACGATGGGAGAGTACAGACCATCAGACAGCAAGACGGAAGACAAGACATGTTGTCTCTTTCAAGATAAGGAAGATTATACACCATCTACTAGCAGGATGGAAGACTATATAACCCATCTTCTACGAAGATGCAAGAATGTAGTGCCCATCTTTTTCAAGACGGCCAAGACCATAACGAAAGTATCATTACGATTGGCAAGAACATAGCCCATCTACATGTACTAGCAACACGTAAGACAATATACTCAAACTTGTCGTACAATGGGGGAGAACATACAAGATCTACCCTCATGATGGAGGTGGGTAAACCCCATTAAAATGATGGCGGATGAAATATTTAAAAATTCGGAAAGTGATGACAATTAAAGCTACACGATGAATGAAGGTTTTCGCAATGGTAACTTTAAAAGTGGATGATGAGGATCTAAAATGCTCTACACTCATGACACTAAAAGTGACCGTAAAGTGTAAAAGTTAAAATAGATCGATCGATGATGGCATGTCAAGGTATGGCAACTATAATTAATGAAGATTATACACCATCTACTAGCAAGATGGAAGACTATATGACCCATCTTCTACGAAGATGCAATAATGTAGTGCCCATCTTTTTCAAGACGGGCAAGACCATAACGTAAGTACTATTAAGATGGCAGAGTACAGACCATCACATAGCAAGACGGAAGACAAGACATGTTGTCTTTTTCAAGATAACGAAGATGATACACCATCTACTAGCAAGATGGGAGACTATATAACCCATCTTCTACGAAGATGCAAGAATGTAGTGCCCATCTTTTTCAAGACGGGCGAGACCATAAGGTAACTACTATTAAGATGGGAGCATACAGCCCATCACATAGCAAGATGCAAGATAAGATATGTCTTTTTGAAAATAACGAAGATTATACACCATGTACTAACAAGATGGAACACAACATAACCCATCTTCTACAGAGATGCAATAATGTAGTGGCCATCTTTTTCAAGACGGGCAACACCATAACCTAAGTACTATTAAGATGGGAGCATACAGCCCATGAGATAGCAAGATGGAAGACAAGACATGTCTTTTTCAAGATAGCGAAGATTATACACCATCTACTAGCAAGATGGAAGACTATATAACCCATCTTCTACGAAGATGCAAGAATGTAGTGCCCATCTTTTTCAAGACGGGCAAGACCATAACGTAAGTACTATTACGATGGCAGAGTACCGACCACCAGATAGCAAGACGGAAGACAACACATGTTGTCTTTTTCAAGATAAGGAGGATTATACACCATCTACTAGCAAGATGGGACACTTTATAACCCATCTTCTACGAAGATGCAAGAATGCAGTGCCCATCTTTTTCAAGACGGGCAAGACCATAACGTAAGTACTATTACGATGGGAGAGTACAGACCATCAGACAGCAAGACGGAAGACAAGACATGTTGTCTCTTTCAAGATAAGGAAGATTATACACCATCTACTAGCAGGATGGAAGACTATATAACCCATCTTCTACGAAGATGCAAGAATGTAGTGCCCATCTTTTTCAAGACGGCCAAGACCATAACGAAAGTATCATTACGATTGGCAAGAACATAGCCCATCTACATGTACTAGCAACACGTAAGACAATATACTCAAACTTGTCGTACAATGGGGGAGAACATACAAGATCTACCCTCATGATGGAGGTGGGTAAACCCCATTAAAATGATGGCGGATGAAATATTTAAAAATTCGGAAAGTGATGACAATTAAAGCTACACGATGAATGAAGGTTTTCGCAATGGTAACTTTAAAAGTGGATGATGAGGATCTAAAATGCTCTACACTCATGACACTAAAAGTGACCGTAAAGTGTAAAAGTTAAAATAGATCGATCGATGATGGCATGTCAAGGTATGGCAACTATAATTAATGAAGATTATACACCATCTACTAGCAAGATGGAAGACTATATGACCCATCTTCTACGAAGATGCAATAATGTAGTGCCCATCTTTTTCAAGACGGGCAAGACCATAACGTAAGTACTATTAAGATGGCAGAGTACAGACCATCACATAGCAAGACGGAAGACAAGACATGTTGTCTTTTTCAAGATAACGAAGATGATACACCATCTACTAGCAAGATGGGAGACTATATAACCCATCTTCTACGAAGATGCAAGAATGTAGTGCCCATCTTTTTCAAGACGGGCGAGACCATAAGGTAACTACTATTAAGATGGGAGCATACAGCCCATCACATAGCAAGATGCAAGATAAGATATGTCTTTTTGAAAATAACGAAGATTATACACCATGTACTAACAAGATGGAACACAACATAACCCATCTTCTACAGAGATGCAATAATGTAGTGGCCATCTTTTTCAAGACGGGCAACACCATAACCTAAGTACTATTAAGATGGGAGCATACAGCCCATGAGATAGCAAGATGGAAGACAAGACATGTCTTTTTCAAGATAGCGAAGATTATACACCATCTACTAGCAAGACGGAAGACTATATAACCCATCTTCTACGAAGATGCAAGAATGTAGTGCCCATCTTTTTCAAGACGGGCAAGACCATAACGTAAGTACTATTACGATGGCAGAGTACCGACCACCAGATAGCAAGACGGAAGACAACACATGTTGTCTTTTTCAAGATAAGGAGGATTATACACCATCTACTAGCAAGATGGGACACTTTATAACCCATCTTCTACGAAGATGCAAGAATGCAGTGCCCATCTTTTTCAAGACGGGCAAGACCATAACGTAAGTACTATTACGATGGGAGAGTACAGACCATCAGACAGCAAGACGGAAGACAAGACATGTTGTCTCTTTCAAGATAAGGAAGATTATACACCATCTACTAGCAGGATGGAAGACTATATAACCCATCTTCTACGAAGATGCAAGAATGTAGTGCCCATCTTTTTCAAGACGGCCAAGACCATAACGAAAGTATCATTACGATTGGCAAGAACATAGCCCATCTACATGTACTAGCAACACGTAAGACAATATACTCAAACTTGTCGTACAATGGGGGAGAACATACAAGATCTACCCTCATGATGGAGGTGGGTAAACCCCATTAAAATGATGGCGGATGAAATATTTAAAAATTCGGAAAGTGATGACAATTAAAGCTACACGATGAATGAAGGTTTTCGCAATGGTAACTTTAAAAGTGGATGATGAGGATCTAAAATGCTCTACACTCATGACACTAAAAGTGACCGTAAAGTGTAAAAGTTAAAATAGATCGATCGATGATGGCATGTCAAGGTATGGCAACTATAATTAATGAAGATTATACACCATCTACTAGCAAGATGGAAGACTATATGACCCATCTTCTACGAAGATGCAATAATGTAGTGCCCATCTTTTTCAAGACGGGCAAGACCATAACGTAAGTACTATTAAGATGGCAGAGTACAGACCATCACATAGCAAGACGGAAGACAAGACATGTTGTCTTTTTCAAGATAACGAAGATGATACACCATCTACTAGCAAGATGGGAGACTATATAACCCATCTTCTACGAAGATGCAAGAATGTAGTGCCCATCTTTTTCAAGACGGGCGAGACCATAAGGTAACTACTATTAAGATGGGAGCATACAGCCCATCACATAGCAAGATGCAAGATAAGATATGTCTTTTTGAAAATAACGAAGATTATACACCATGTACTAACAAGATGGAACACAACATAACCCATCTTCTACAGAGATGCAATAATGTAGTGGCCATCTTTTTCAAGACGGGCAACACCATAACCTAAGTACTATTAAGATGGGAGCATACAGCCCATGAGATAGCAAGATGGAAGACAAGACATGTCTTTTTCAAGATAGCGAAGATTATACACCATCTACTAGCAAGATGGAAGACTATATAACCCATCTTCTACGAAGATGCAAGAATGTAGTGCCCATCTTTTTCAAGACGGGCAAGACCATAACGTAAGTACTATTACGATGGCAGAGTACCGACCACCAGATAGCAAGACGGAAGACAACACATGTTGTCTTTTTCAAGATAAGGAGGATTATACACCATCTACTAGCAAGATGGGACACTTTATAACCCATCTTCTACGAAGATGCAAGAATGCAGTGCCCATCTTTTTCAAGACGGGCAAGACCATAACGTAAGTACTATTACGATGGGAGAGTACAGACCATCAGACAGCAAGACGGAAGACAAGACATGTTGTCTCTTTCAAGATAAGGAAGATTATACACCATCTACTAGCAGGATGGAAGACTATATAACCCATCTTCTACGAAGATGCAAGAATGTAGTGCCCATCTTTTTCAAGACGGCCAAGACCATAACGAAAGTATCATTACGATTGGCAAGAACATAGCCCATCTACATGTACTAGCAACACGTAAGACAATATACTCAAACTTGTCGTACAATGGGGGAGAACATACAAGATCTACCCTCATGATGGAGGTGGGTAAACCCCATTAAAATGATGGCGGATGAAATATTTAAAAATTCGGAAAGTGATGACAATTAAAGCTACACGATGAATGAAGGTTTTCGCAATGGTAACTTTAAAAGTGGATGATGAGGATCTAAAATGCTCTACACTCATGACACTAAAAGTGACCGTAAAGTGTAAAAGTTAAAATAGATCGATCGATGATGGCATGTCAAGGTATGGCAACTATAATTAATGAAGATTATACACCATCTACTAGCAAGATGGAAGACTATATGACCCATCTTCTACGAAGATGCAATAATGTAGTGCCCATCTTTTTCAAGACGGGCAAGACCATAACGTAAGTACTATTAAGATGGCAGAGTACAGACCATCACATAGCAAGACGGAAGACAAGACATGTTGTCTTTTTCAAGATAACGAAGATGATACACCATCTACTAGCAAGATGGGAGACTATATAACCCATCTTCTACGAAGATGCAAGAATGTAGTGCCCATCTTTTTCAAGACGGGCGAGACCATAAGGTAACTACTATTAAGATGGGAGCATACAGCCCATCACATAGCAAGATGCAAGATAAGATATGTCTTTTTGAAAATAACGAAGATTATACACCATGTACTAACAAGATGGAACACAACATAACCCATCTTCTACAGAGATGCAATAATGTAGTGGCCATCTTTTTCAAGACGGGCAACACCATAACCTAAGTACTATTAAGATGGAGCATACAGCCCATGAGATAGCAAGATGGAAGACAAGACATGTCTTTTTCAAGATAGCGAAGATTATACACCATCTACTAGCAAGATGGAAGACTATATAACCCATCTTCTACGAAGATGCAAGAATGTAGTGCCCATCTTTTTCAAGACGGGCAAGACCATAACGTAAGTACTATTACGATGGCAGAGTACCGACCATCAGATAGCAAGACGGAAGACAACACATGTTGTCTTTTTCAAGATAAGGAGGATTATACACCATCTACTAGCAAGATGGGACACTTTATAACCCATCTTCTACGAAGATGCAAGAATGCAGTGCCCATCTTTTTCAAGACGGGCAAGACCATAACGTAAGTACTATTACGATGGGAGAGTACAGACCATCAGGCAGCAAGACGGAAGACAAGACATGTTGTCTCTTTCAAGATAAGGAAGATTATACACCATCTACTAGCAGGATGGAAGACTATATAACCCATCTTCTACGAAGATGCAAGAATGTAGTGCCCATCTTTTTCAAGACGGGCGAGACCATAAGGTAACTACTATTAAGATGGGAGCATACAGCCCATCACATAGCAAGATGCAAGATAAGATATCTCTTTTTGAAAATAACGAAGATTATACACCATGTACTAACAAGATGGAACACAACATAACCCATCTTCTACAGAGATGCAATAATGTAGTGGCCATCGTTTTCAAGACGGGCAAGACCATAACCTAAGTACTATTAAGATGGGAGCATACAGCCCATGAGATAGCAAGATGGAAGACAAGACATGTCTTTTTCAAGATAGCGAAGATTATACACCATCTACTAGCAAGATGGAACACTATATAACCCATCTTCTACGAAGATGCAAGAATGTAGTGCCCATCTTTTTCAAGACGGGCAAGACCATAACGTAAGTACTATTACGATGGCAGAGTACCGACCATCAGATAGCAAGACGGAAGACAACACATGTTGTCTTTTTCAAGATAACGAAGATGATACACCATCTACTAGCAAGATGGAAAACTATATAACCCATCTTCTATGAAGATGCAAGAATGTAGTGCCCTTGTTTTTCAACACGGGCAAGACCATAACGTAAGTACTATTAAGATGGCAGAGTACAGACCATCAGATAGCAAGACGGAAGACAAGACATGTTGTCTTTTTCAACATAACGAAGATTATACACCATCTACTAGCAAGATGGAAGACTATATAACCCATCTTCTAGGAAGATGCAAGAATGTAGTGCCCATGTTTTTCAAGACGGGCAACACCATAACGTAAGTACTATTAAGATGGGAGGATACAGCCCATAAGATAACAAGATGGAAGACAAACCATGTTGTCTTGTTCAAGATAACGAAGATTATACACCATCTAATACCAAGATGGAAGACTATAACCCATCTTCTACAAAGATGCAATAAACTAGTGCCCATCTTTGTCAAGATGGGCGACACCATAACGTAACTACTCTTAAGATGGGAGAATACAGCACATCAGATAACAACTTAGAAGACAAGATATGTTGTCTTTTCCAAGATAACCAAGTCTAGTAGCAAGTTGAAAGAACATATAACCCATCTACTGCAAAAATGGAGAAAAGTAGTCAACGTCAGTTTCAAGATATCCAACACCATAACGTCAGTACCAAACAGATGGGGGAAGAACCTAGCCCATCAGATAAGAAGATGGAGGACAAGATATTTGGTCTTTTTCGAGATAACGAATATTATACACCATCTACTACAAAGATGGAAGACTATATAACCCAACTAGTCAACATCACTTTCAAGATAGCTAGCACCATAACGTAACTACCATTGAGATGGGGGGAAAAGATAGCCCATCGACTAGCAAGACAAAGGACAATCATTTAACATGGGTACCTTGCCATGAAGATCTCACAGTGAAACATATTCTCATAGACTGCATAGATTTTAAGATTGTAACAGATACGTTTTATCCAGCAGCGACGCTGGAAGATTTTTTACCAGAGTGAAAGAGGATTGTATTTTAAATTATTTCAGAGAGATTGCTTTGTTAGTTTACTGAGTTTTCTTGTATACATTGTCTTGCAGAAAGTTTGGTATCGATTGACGCTTATGGCAAAAATGTACAATCACAGAATACAATGAGTTGCACGATACAACATACCATATTCACATTGGTGCATCATGTACAAAAATGTAGCGGTCATAGTGGGTTTCCTATTTTCCTCAAATAGGATCTACAAGATAATATATAATATTGTAATTAATCCTCTTTCAGTAAAATAAATATTGACAGATTGAGGAACACATCAAATTACGAAGGTAACGAAAAACATGAAAAATATGATATACACAAGTGAAATGGCAGCAAATTAGACTAGATTTGGTGAACTGACTAGTTTTAACACATTGACTAGATTGATTCCAACCCAAAAATAAATAGGATACATGGTACCCCGCAATGTTTGTACATAATAAAGTGAATAGTGACAGGCCAATTACCTCCACCGATAAATAAAAGCGGCCTGTCACTATCTTGAAGGAAATAATGTTACAACTACAAAAAATATTTACAGTTTAAATATAGTGGTACACAGACACAGAAGCCCATTATTTCAGCCACTGTGCACCACGAAACAAAATGAACACAAGGTTTGACGATAATACGAATGACCCGTGCATGACGAAAAATGAGGAAACAATATGATACAGTTACACTTGTGTGCAGAAAATGCCTGCAAAAATTCCACAAGTGTCTGACTAGAGTATCTAGGAAACGTTTGACAGTGATGACGTTAAAAATTAAGGTTGATCCAATGATGGATGATGTACATGGGTTAAAAATTTGCGATGATCATAGGTGTTGGCGGTGCTGATGGATGGGGAACGAAAAAAAAAAAAAAAAAAAAAAAAACTGACGACTGGGTGTATTGGCTCGTCTACAGCATGGAAGAACTGCAAGGTAAAGAGAAATACAGATGTGTTATATGCTGACCGTAATTGTCGACATACATAAGTCCTCAGAATTTGCCAACATTCTCAATTACAAATTTGAAATTGGTTTTCTGGATGCGTGCCAAACTACTAATGAACATATAAAACGCTGAATGAATTATGTGGTGTGGGTAATGGGCACATGGTAAATCATGCATCTGATGAGAATAGAAGCCAAAGTGGCTGTACACCACACCTGTGCTTCCATATGTCATGCCAATATATAAAATGATTTCAATGCAGTTGTCACCCAGGAAACGCATACTGATAATACGTGTAATGGTGAGAAGGTTGATGAAGTCCAACTGAAGTAAGGTGTACTTACTAGAATGCGACAAAAGAAAGGCGGTCCCCATGAGACTGCAATGGATGGTAATGATCGGCACACAGTGCTCATGAGATTGGAGGCACACTGCTACTGGGAGATTGAATAAATCTGCAAAATGTAAGAGGACATATTCCAAGTTATACGCTATCATCAACTGCGTTGTATGAGTTACAAGCGTCTAGTTCGTCATTCATAATCCAGCTGTCGTGCATTACAGAATATCCGCGTCCATAATCCAATGACCTATTCCATTTTCCCTATTGTCAATTGCCAAGTAATGTTAATAAGGCGAACTTGATCACAATTAATCATTGCAATATCATTTGAAGGACATACTCAAAATGAAAATAAATTATTCAAGACTTATTGAAGAAGTTTGGAAATAGTAACTGAATACAATGCTTAGTCATAACAATTTCTTCGTGTATTACTTGGTGGTGGTGTGATCCGTGAAACTTGCGTGCAGTTAGACAGTGAGAGTGAGTGAGTGAATAGAATTTAACGTCGCTTTCAACAATATTTCAGCTATATCACGACGAACCAACTAAGCACCACCCAGCCCAGTTGTGTTCCTGCTACTTCAAAGAAGAGATCTTTGAAGCAGCATGGAACCAGACACCCTCCATCCACCCTATACACATGGAGGACAGCGCACAAGACACAGACAGGACACTAACATGGTGCAATAAAGACAAGTGATATTACAGTGCTAGACACCACATTATCAAGTTCCTGTTGCTTCTCAGCAGAATGCATTGAAGCAACAGGAACCTGAACCCACCCAACCACCCGCTAGACAGTGAGAGAAACGGTTATGGATATGAGCACAGAAAAGGCGATGGCAGTATTGCCAATGAACGTTGATCAGTTAGAGCCATCGCCATATGTCATCATCACCATTTAATGATGATAGCTATTGCCATTTATCGGCGATAGGTGACCATCACCGATAAATGGCGATAAGCAATGCGTCTGCATTTTAGGCCGTCGCCATATAGTTGTGATCGGCAGCCATGGCCGATAAATAGCGACAATCATCGCTGATAAGTGGATTTATCTCTCAGGTGATCACCATGTATTGGTGATGACCACGCCCCATCACCGATAAATGGTGATGAACTGACCCCATCAGCATTTGTCATCACCATTCAATGGTGATAACCAGGCGTCATTTCCCAAAAATGGTGAAGGGCAACACCATTTTTCTGTCTGTGTAAGATAAAGATAGTTAGTATACTTACTACGATATAATTATACCAGGCAGGAACCGGTATAATAAGAGTATGACACTCCCAGAATTCAAGCTGCAATGATAAAAGGGTGAAAAAAGATATAATACACTTATACATACGATATTGTAATGTGCAGCAATTCAAAGCTTATGTAGTTATTTGGGCCATGTCGTTAATTTTGGCAAGTAAGTGTGAGTGGCAGTAACTCTCAGTGTCGGGTGAATGTTGAATTGCTTCATGCTTTATTGCATTTACAGTGTTTGAATCTATTACATGCAATTGTCCATCTACAACACATTCATTATCGTTTGCAATGTAGTACAGTGGATAACTTCAAGCGAGTAAAACATATTACTTACTACTTGCAATGGGGAAGATTATATTCAATTGAAAGAGTAAGCAGTGCAATGGATGTAAAAGTTAAATTCACTTTACCTATAACAAAGAGGTTCCCCTCTCTCTTGTCGCATTCAAGTTGATAGCTGTAGACGATTCCTGGTTCTTCATCATATGTGATGTTGAACCAGTCTGGAAAGCCTTGGACTTGGGAAATCACCCAGCCGTCGTACAGGATGTTGTTGCTGAAGCGGTGCTTCACTCGCTTGTGGACTAGAGGAGAGATTGTTTTGGGATCAACTTCCATCTCTCCTCCTTGTTTTATGATGTTTTTAAGATTGTCAGCCATGTCCTTCACTGTGTATTGCTTTTTCTGACTTGAGAATTGATATAGTTTATTGTCACTGATCTTCTGATTGAGTATATTTTTGCGGAACCGTAACTGGGCTTTAAGGGCGTCTAATTTTTCGCTGTTGCTAGTATATGTTTCCAGTCTAAGATCCACTTCTGCAGCTGACTGCCAAAGTCCGTGAAATACGATATTACTGGTTTGGGCGAGTCTGTCTTCCTCCTTCTTCTTCTTTTTTTTCTTCATTTCCACTTGTTTTTGACGGAGTGCTTCCATCTTGTCTTCTTTTAATTTCTCGCGTCTGTTTTTGAATGTCGCAAATGAATGTTGTTTTAATACAGAGGCACGGTCCATAATACGACTCCTCTCATCCTCATCCATATCATCAAGCCAATCCCCCACTCTGTTAAAGCTGTATAATATTGCACTCTCGTTGGTATATATAGTTGCTGATGGCTTGTGATGTTGTGCATAGTCAAGTCGGCCGAATACAGATTCTGGTATTTTGTTGTGTTTTAGGACCGACTGACATTCTGGGTATGATTCGGGGGTTTTGGTGGAGTTTATGCCGCCTGGAAGCTGGTCTTTAAGAAGGTGTTCAAAGTGTGTGGCCAGATCCACGAGTAATATCTCCAGGAGGCTTTCTGTTAATACGTCGTTTGCACAAGATGAAGTGAGGGATGTTGTAACAACAGTTTGTTCTGGAGGTTCGCTGTTGGGTACAAGTATGGCCGTGCCGTTAAGGAGGGAATGTGCTGCAGAAGTGTCTCTTAGATTACTGATCATGTCCATGTAAATCTTGTTGGTGGTGAGTATATTACTTTCATCCTCAATTAGGTTCCATAAGGGCTTTGTTAAGAATTTATTGAGTAGGCCCAAAGCCCGGCAGCCTGCAATACACAGTGGCGAGTGAAGACCTTTGTTCACAGCTTCAATGAGTTGATTTGGTGTTCCCCAATAGTCTTCTATGAATTCTAAAATATGTGTATGAAGATAATATAGGTTTGATGCGTTGTGAAAGATGATGTTGAAACGATTGCCCCTGAAATTGGTGAGTTTCACATCTATGCCACGACCCGATAAAAACGCAGAGATTTTTGAATAGCAGCCAGACTTGTCATCGCCACCTCTGGAGAAAGCCTTACAACATTCACGAATGAAGTCTATAACAGAACTTCTTTCCGCTGGCGTTTCTCCCGCTGCAACTTGGCTCTCCTTTTCGCATAATAATAATGTTGCAGCCGCCCTCTCCGCACTGTTGACTAGGAGGTGTAGTCCACAGAAATAATTGTGCATATTACATAATTTCTCCCGCATGCTTTCAGAAAGGTCCAGCCAGTTTGGTATGATCTCTGATAATACTGCTTTCCTGTATTGGGAAAGCAGTCTCTGAAAGCATTTTTCAGTGGCGGCTCGATCTGACATCGTGTTTTTTATGTTTGCTATGATCTTTCTGCCAATCGGTGTCTCCTCCGTTGTTGTGATTTTATCAATGTCCTCTATAATTTCTTGTAATGTTCTGCAGTTTGTTTCGGCCGATTTATCCTTCATTTCTCTTAGTCCTAATATCTTCTTCTCTTTGTTGGTAGTTGTTAATACAAAAGTTTCAAACTGTCGACCGTACTTCATGGTTTCATCGGAATATAATGTCATGTTTTCTTCATCTTGGAGACTGGCAGCGATGTTCAGATGAGCCAGCGGGAGGCGGAGTTTGCCCCATTCTTCCACTGTGGTAGTACATGGTAATTGGGTGGCACTGACGTTGACAAGTTTCAGGACAGTTTCAATCACAGTTGATATATTATGATTTGCGACGTTCAGTTGTAATAAAGTTAAGACACAGTGCTGTATTTTTGGGTTGTATTTTGGGCCATCTAAGAAGTTTACACAACGGGGGTTTTCAAAGTTTTCCTCTCTATCACGCAATTCATTCAGTTCTTCCTCGTAGTGTGGGCAATACGGGCATTCTTGGTTGACTTGTACAGCGGCGTCCCTCTGGGGCAATCTGAGTTTCTTTAACTTCGCAAATCTTGCTTCTTGCTGTTGTGTCCTCCGTAATTTCATACGTTTCATGGTATTATTATTTCTTTCTGATGTCTTTAGTCGCTTTTTCAAATCCATAATGATGCATCTTTTGTACCTGTCCCTGGCTGTTAAGTTTCTATATTCTCGTTCCTTATTGTAGTGGTGTAGGAGAGCCTTTGTTGTTCTTGACTCAGGTGTTGCCCCAGAGGAGGAACAAGGATCTTGACTTGATGGTCCTGACGCCGTTGCACTAGGAGTCCTCTCTGGAACGGGGGCCAATGACATAGATGTGAACTGTGTGGTCGGGGCAATGTTAAATAACGATGGTGGTGTTGGTTTAAAAACAGGACTGATAGACGAAGTTGATAAAACACTGGTGAGTGGTTTAAATGCCATGGGACTAAAAACAGTTGACGGCACCAACTTCATTGGGCGAAACACTGGAGTTGATGAAACACTCGCGGATGTTCGGGTGTTGCATGGAGGTGGCATCAATGTTGCACATAATGATGATGGGACAGCAGTGGTGGTCACAGGTTGACACGACGTAGACATAGACGGATGGATTGACGATGGCACAGTTGAAATGGTCACAACGGGAACAATTGGAGACGATGACTTCACAATGGATGCTGACGATGAATGGCACAGAGAGACAGATGACGACGCAACAGTTAAATGCACGGGTCTTTCTCCTGGTATTCGTGGAATAGCGATCGGAATAATAAATTGTTCATCATATAATAACTTAATCTGGGCTTCATTTTGTGTTGTTTTCTTCCGTTGTAATTTGTTTCTTTGCTGTAAGATTTTATTGACATAATATTGGACCCTGGTGGAGTTGGTACCCGGTGGAAACCGGGCACCCATCCATACCGTGAGCCACGATGTAAGGTCGACCCACGTTGGATTGAGTTTATTAATAATCTCCACCAGGCATCCATTAAGAAGTTTGTCTGCAGGAATCTCCTCGTGAATGTAGTTAATTGAACTCGTCAAACTTCCTAGGTCAATCCCAGCCTGCGCACAGTAACTGGGATTTCCTGCAAAGAATAAAAAAGATCATTGACAATATGTATATGTCGAGTTACATTGGTCCAAATTTCAAGGTTTTTAACAGCAGTAGTAAATAAGCAGCAAATTGAGTAGTATTGATCTACTTTCGTGTGGAGGTCACGTGGAGATCACGCGGAAGTCATTCCCGGGTCAAAGGTCACATCCGGGTCAAAGGTCACATCCGCTCACATGATATCCGAATCAAAATGTCAAAGGTCACTCCCGCTGACGTCACGGTCCTGCAATAAGGCTAAAACCCCATTGGCTCCCAATATTAATCTCGCAAAACAGGGTCCCCGACAATATTCCCATATATACGCCGTGTTAAATGGCTAGTGAGGAGACCCTCAGTGTTTCTGTACATGATTCCCCAATGGAGTCTAGGTGGGCCACTAGTGGCCGATTGCATCGAGTGAGGTATCGTTGTAAAGCATACATCCAGCGGGCTGGCTGAAACGTGGAACCGACGTCTTTTTGTGCATGCGCAGTAGAGGAAGTGTATGGACATAGACGTTTTGGGGCGAAGAGGGGCCACTATTGGGCCGAATGGGTGGACACACCCTGCATACCAAACGGCTGCTCCAACTTCCGCCGGAGGGTCAACTTCCGCCGGAGGGAAGATCGTGCAAAACGGTAGGACAACTTGTTGGTTTTTACGTTGATATGTCAGAACCATACCTTATCAACAATATCAAATTGTCTCAATCGTTAGATGGTACGTTTATTTAAGTAGCTGACGTGTTTTTAAGAACGGGATAATTCTAAATAAACAATTACATCCATTAGAAGCCGAATCTAGAAACCTTTCTTAGAAGAACTACATCAAATATCCATTTTATCTAATTAATCAATTAATCTAAACACTGTTATGTTGCAATATAGCTCTTAATGTCAGATAAAATGAATTGTAATTAAAAAATAATACGAGTTGAACATTTTACACGAATTGCTAAGACGTCCCCTTGAGAACATTTTCTCATTACATTTTCGAGTACTAAATATGTGAAAACTACAAAAAAATGAAAAATCTGAACTTATTCAGCTTCTCAAATTTGAAAGTTGGAGCAGCCGTTTGGTATGCAGGATGTGGTGGAGTGAGGTCTGAGTGTAAAGCAGCCATAAGGCAGGAGCTCTCGGAGCTCGGACCTCCGTATGTGAGTGTACGTGTGTGTGTAAGCGTATGTGTCTGTGTATGCATGTGTCCATGCGTCTGTGTATGCGTGTGTCTATGCGTGCGTGTGTATGCGTGCGCGTGTGTATGTGTGTGTATGTATGCGTGCGTCTGTATGTGTGCAAGTGTGGTGTTGGTGTGTGGTGTTGGTTGTGGCGGTGGTGATGTGCGTTGTCGTTTGTTTTTATGTTCGCTGTCACGGGACAGGAACCGGAAGTTGTCACAAGACAGGTGGAGCCCCTCGGAGCTCTTGCACATAAACACGACATGCATCACACACACACATACCTGGTGCACCCGCACGCTGGTGTACTCTATGCTCTACTGGCTATAGGGTTCAGGGTGAACCAGTTATGTGAATGTGTGATGCATGTCATGTTTATGTGCAAGAGCTCCGAGGGCCGTCACCCGTCTTGTGAGGACTCCCGATTCCGGTCACTGTAAACGAAACATGTATAAACCCAACACCACCACCACCACGCACATCACCACCTCCACATCCACCACCGCACATCACCACCGGGCGTTGACCACCGTCCACGCCACCACTAACACACCTCCAACACCACCACCTTCACCGCTACCAGCACACACCAAGCTCCGCAGCTCCAAGAGCTCCGACTTCTGGATCTCCAGGAGCTCCTCCCTCCAAACTGCTTTACACGGACACCTCACTCGATCCAATCGACGCACTGGTGGCGCACCTCGACCCCGAAACGTCTATGTCTAACATACACACATACGCACACAGTCGCAAACACACACGCATACACAGACACACACACTCATACACAGGCACACACACACACGCACGCACACTTACATACAGACGCACACGCAGACGCACACACCCAGACGCATACACATACATACACGCATACTCACTCAAACGCACATGCACACACACGCACACTCTTTCACTACCCCAGAAGAGCTTTACACTGTTACGCGTCGCGGTCCATTTGGGCCACGGATGGTCCCTTCAAAAAGCCAAAAATGCCTGCTTTCTATACTACGGCCAGACTGCGCATGCACAGAATCACGAAACCGCACAATATGTTAGTCCTGTTGGATGTTCCTGTACGACGGCTTCACTTTCACACTTCCCACGACCAATTCGGACCAATGTTGGTCCCTCTGTACCAAAACACCTTTCACATCCCCAGAATAACCACCTTAGCTACTACTCCTACTGATGACGTCACCAATGACGTCACATATGACGTAGACATCCCTGAAATCGTGGTCTACAATCCGAAGGCTACAAGATGATACCTCGCACAACTCAATCGGACCACCAGTGGCCACTCTCATCCCCTGAACGCCTATGTCTATACACTTTCTCTACAGCGCGCGCGCAGAATGACGTCAGTTTCACGTCACACTCACCCCGTCAGATGCTGCCTGACGTATGATTTACAATAATACCCCAATCGACTCCATCGGACGACTACCGGCCCGCCTAGATCCCAAAACGTCTATTTTTCAAACACTTTGTTTGCTGCGCATGCGCAGAATGACCGTCCATTTTACGTCACATCCATCCCGTCGGATGATCCTTTACGTATACTTTACAACGATACCTCACTCCACCTAGTCTGACCAACAGTGGCGCACCTCGGCCCCAAAACCTCTATGTCTATACACTATATCTACTGAACATGCACAGAATCACGTCAGTTGCACGTCTCAGCCATACCGTCTGATGCTCTCTCACGAGGGCTTCACACTGACACCTCACTCGACCCAATCGGCCCAATTGGGGCCCCTGTCGGTCACAAAAAGTCTATTTCAATATTATTTGTCTACTGCGCATGGCAGCCAGCCCAAATGCATGCTCCCTCATTTATGCTTTACAATGAGGCCTCACTCGATGCAATCAGCCCATTAGTGGCCCACCTACACCCCATTGGGGTAACCCGTATGGAGACACTGAGGATTCCCCAGTAGCCATTGAACACGGGCAGATAGATAGCAATATTGTCGGCGACCCTGTTTCGGCAGATTCACATTGGTAGTCACTGGGGTGTTAGCCCCATCGGAGGACGTGACGTGACCGCAAGTGACCTTTGACACTTTGACCCGGGTATCATTTAACCGGATGTGCCTTCTCGCACGGATGTGACCTCTCAGTCGCAAATGACCTTCACGTGACCTCCACATGAAAGTAAGTCAGAACGACTGAAATTCGTGTCTATACACTACTAACAGCCTGTGTTCAAACTGGTACCTATCAATCTAGAGGTGTAACATTTGGTAAGATTTGAGGATGTAACATATATCACATGTTATATTGAAATCATGGTACCAATCATACCTTGAAACTATATATATCACATGGATAACAAGTGTTAATGGATGAATGCACAAAATGCAACATCGCATAGCACGACCGCGTCTTCGACAGGCATATGACAATGTGAATTTTCATGATTGTTTGATTTTGGCCTTGACTTTTGGCCCACATTTTCGTATGTAGCACATGTCCCTCTAGTGCATCTACTGGCAGGAAATAAGTTATTTTTGAGGATTCCCTGATTTTGGGGTCACGTTGACCTGTAACCTTCAACATTGCCATATTTTTTGGGGTATGCGACACTTCCTTCCCCTATTGAATGCACTCATAAATTTTTTTAATAAATTATTAATAATTTCCTGATTTTTCAGTCACGCAGACCTTTTAGCTATGACGTCGACCGACACTTGCTATGCAACACATTGTTTCCCCCTGAGCATGCACTCATCGAAAAATAGAACTGTGGATAGAAAACTGTCAATGATCAATGATTTCTAGGTTTCACATCTAACCTCGACCTCAACTTTTGGTATGCGGCACATCGTCTCTACCTAGCGTATCCACTGATATAAAATTGCAACTGTGGATAGCGAATGTTCACAGATATAAACCGGACACGAACACTTGATTGATTTCCGGATATTTCCCTCACACTGACCTTTGACCTCTGACCGCGACCTTCATTTTGGTACGCGACAGATTGTTTTCCCATAGGGTATCCACTCACCAAAAATTAAAACTGCAAATAGAAAAGTTTCCAACATATAGACCGGACACGAGAAGCGGACAGACGGACGGAAACCGGCATCACATAATCCGTCCGCTTTTTGGCGGGGGTATAAAAAGGATATATAGCATCATAATGCGACACTTAGATGTTCTTTGATCCTTGCTGCTGATTTTTTATGACGGAGGAACTTCTGCTGACATTATTTGGACTCCGCTAAGCACGATGTTTAGCATGACAACCATCGATGCAATGAGGAGTGATTTTTTTACCATAATTGAAAATCTGAAAATCAGTACAGTTGGATTGCTCCATGGCCTTCATGAACTGTCCCCCGTATAGTTTAGAATAACTGAGGGTGGGAGTTTTAGGACAATAAACAGCGAATATACTCTAGTTCTCCAAGGTTCGGACTATCCCGTGAAACTGTCAACTACATCGGTTAAGAGGTATATTAGGTATTGTAATTAAATATCTCATAGCGTAGAAATCGTCTTTGTTTGAACTTGGTTACTGATTTGTTGTTTCCCCAATTGCTGAATACTAAATGCGATAATTTCTTAACTATTTTCTCATTAGTGCAAGCCACAGGTGCGTCCGATATAACAAATTGCAATTGCAGTAGTATATCAAACTGATTTAAAGTAACATTTTGCCGGGGGAGAAAACTCTTCAGGAGATGACCGGGGGGTCCGACAGAGGGTGCCACCAGCTTAAGAGACCAAAAACTACCTCAAACACTAGAGACCTCCCGAACTCGATCGGGCCTGAGCTTGGAGCGGGAAATATCAAAAAAAAAAATACGTTACACCATGGGAGGAAAGATTGATTGTTATCAACATAATGTATAGGTGTTGCACGATGTTATTACATCGAATCTACCATCTGTGCGACCCCAGGGTCGACCGTTTCTTGTGCAGTGTATTTGCGCAAAAATAAACAAACAAAACGGAATTCACCGTTCGGCAACGATGGTGCTGCCCTCTAGAGGCAGGGTGCGTGAACGTAAAATGTCTGGAGATATAAAAAGCGGAATACAGACTTTACCCTACAATATACTCCTATCAACCATATCCAATAGGGCTAATATCGGTCCCCCGGGCTTATCGAGGTCACAGACGTAGGGTGGAGAGTGGGTGTGTTTTCACAGAAATGTACGAAATGCATCACACGGACTCTACACTAGGGACCTGTATTACACGGCAAAATGCCTATATGAGGTATGGAGGGAGTGGTAATTTTATTTCATGTGGGTTTTGCTATAGGTTGTTTGGTTTTGTTTTTCTTGTCTCGGCAAGAAAAAAACACGATGGGAGGGGTGTCTGATCTAAGCGGTAAAATTTGTGCAAGAGTACCGGGTAGGTCTGCATATAGCCCCATATAGCCCCATACTGACTGTGAGAGATACGTCCATACTATGAGCCCATGTACTTCAAGATCCTGCTGATACTCATATCAACAATCACAATCAAAGCGTGACTGAGATACATCATTGTTTAGATGACGACAGGGCATCTTTGAAAATTGTTGACCGCTTCTCTCTTGCAGGAAACAAGCCTATGTTTATGTATACTATGATTGTCTTTTTGAATTTGGTGCTGATACTGTTATATGGAAATGGAATAGGTCTTTGGATTATGGACGCGGATATGCTCTAATGGACGACGACTGGATTATGAATGACGGATTAGACGCTTGTAATGTCTTCAGTAGGAGTTGTAGCCTAGTAATTGAAATCGCGCAAGTAAGCGAACAGAGAGTTGTCTGGCCTTGGATTAATTTGAAACTCAGAATATGTGATATTGTCGGGAAGATAAGCAACACATTTACTAATGTAAGACAAGCTGAGTAGCTAGTAGGTCCTCCGCCGAGAAGCCTGTTTGAGAGCATACAGCATATACGCTTCCAATATCTCCTTAAATATAACTTGGAAAGTTGATATGTGTATGTGGAAAGAGACGTTCATCTGGAATTGTTGAGACAATTTGAGGAGGTTTGGGAAGCAGTAATGGGTAGTGTAACACTGGAATGTAAGCCTGTAGTTGTATATGGATTTGTGGATGATGAGGTTTATAAATCGATGAGTGGAATAGATCAAGATATCGCGTTCACAACACAGATGGGTACACTATGGGTGAGTGAAATCCAAGATGGTCAATGGCAGCCATCTTGGATTACATACTACCTCAATGAAAATCAATACCAATCGCTGTCTAACTGATGTGAAGCACCGTCTCGAGTTTGAAGTTGATTGGTCAAATTGTTGTCGAGATAACAAGTTCACAAGATCCGAGACAGATGGAATCCAATATCGTCAATGGCAGCCATCTTGGATTTGTACCTCAGTGAAAATCAATACCAATGGCCGTCTAATTGATGTGAAGCACATTCTCAAGTTTGAAGTCGATTGGTCGAACTGTTCTCGAGATATCGCGTTCACAAGATGTGGGATGGACAGAATCCAATATGGTCAATGGCAGCCATCTTGGATTATGTACCTCAGTGAAAACCAATACCAATGGCCGTTGTAACTGATGTGAAAAACCTTCCATAGTTTGAAGTCAATTGGTTGATTTGTTTTTGAGATATCGTGTTAACAAGATGTGGAACGGAGTGAATCCAATATGGTCCATGGCAGCCATCTTGGATTACATATCTCAGTGAAATTCAAAACCAATGGCCGTTAAACTGATGCGAAGCACATTCTCAAGTTTGAAGTGGATTGGTCAAACTGTTGTCGAGATATCTCGTTCACAAGATGTGGGATGGACAGAATCCAATATTGTCAATGGCAGCCAACTTGGATTACGTACCTCAGTGAAAATCAATACCAATGGACCGCTAACTGATGTGAAGAACCTTCCCAAGTTTGAAGGCGATTGGTTGAATTGTTCTCGAGATATCACGTTCACAAGATTTGGGACGGATGGAATCCAATATGGCCAATGGCAGCCATCTTGGATTACGTACCTCAGTGAAAATCAATACCAATGGCCGTCTGACTGATGTGAAGAACCTTCCCAAGCTTGAAGTTGATTGGTGGAATTGTTCTTGAGATATCGCGTTCATAAGATGTGGGACGAACAGAATCCAATATGGTCGATGGCGGCCATCTTGGATTACGTACCTCAGTGAAAATCAAAACCAATGGCCGTCTAACTGATGTGAAGCACCTTCTCAAGTTTGAAGTCGATTGGTCGAATGATTCTCAAGATATCGCGTTCACAAGATGTGGGACGTACGGACGAACGGAAGGACGGACGGTTAGCATTTCGAAGTCCTCCCACCATTTCGTGGCGAGGACAAATACACCAAATTCATGAAACTTTTACATAACTGGGTGAACGTATACTCAAAATTGTAACAGTGTAGGAGAGAACTAAACAAGAGCACAACGGGCTTCAATATACACCCATTTATGTCAAATTACATTCGTCAAAATGTTAAGGTTGTTCAACAGCCTTCATTCCAATTGGTAGGTAGCCTACAATTTTGTGCTTATGAGAATGTAACATATATAACATCTTATATTGAATGATGAAGTAAATCGAGTTTAGTGAGTGAATAGAATTTAACGTGGCTTTCAACAATATTTCAGCTATATGACGACGAACCAACTAAGCACCACCCAGCCCAGTTGTGTTCCTGCTACTTCAAAGAAGGGATCTTCGAAGCAGCATGGAACCGGACACCATCCATCCACCCTATAAACATGCAGGACAGCGCACAAGACACAGACATGACGCTCACATGGTACAATAAAGACAAGTGATATTACAGTGCTAGACAAAACATTATTAAGTTCCTGTTGCTTCTCAGCAGCCGAATCGAGTTTGAGTCCAATCTAGGTAAACCCAAAAGGTAAATCAGGGGAATATCATCTACACTTAACGCTATGGAAACTTCGTGCAAACTGTTCGCTGATATTCTACGAGATCCCATAATTAGCCGATCACGACCATTTCAGCCTCTTCGCGCTGACAGTGATTAACATTTACTTCAAGGAGATTAAAATCTTCGCATGGCGCAATCTTTTGATATTTCCTACCCCTAACAAAGCCAGACTCGTTGGCGGGAGTGCATCTTTTTGATGTTGACGGGAAATGATGGAATAATTGGAAACTGTTTCGGGATCATGTTCACATATTAGACCAAGAGCTATCGTGTGTAATTACTGTGGACGTGATTTTGGAATAGTTACAACCAGCTATCCATCTGATTGGGTAACAATATTAGTTTCAACTCGCACGGGATTGATATAGGGCTGAATTCAGAAATAATATTCCGTGATATTATATCTGAGTTTACTGAGATTGGGTTGAGTCTTGGTAGGTAGTTGAACGTGAATCGAGAGCCGAGAGCTCCCATATCCCACACTCCCAAATTTATCCTGCAAATGGATTCCTTTCAGACGAGAGAATTTCTCATGAAGGATGAAGGAAGTGATGAGATGAAACTTTGTTCTTCACTTAACAGATATGAAGTTTTCACATGTCATAAAGGACCCCTCTCCCCGTTGAATTAGTAAATCTAGGGTTTTTATTTCACAACAATTTAACTTGTTTGAAATATGGGAGACAACTCCTCAGGACGAATGCCATATACATGTAGGGGAGAGAACTCGAATATTGGAATCAAACACATGTGGTCAGGTAAACTTGATTCAGTTTTGAAGGACAGTGACCTTGACCTTGCACCAATTGATCTAAAAATGTATGGCTCCTCTCTGCCATGGTAGTAACGTCTACCAAATTTTGTTACCATTCCATATCTTGAAACTACAGATATGGGATGGACAACAAATTCAATAATGGATGAATGGACAGCACGCAACATAGCACCACACGACTTTGTCTTCGACAGACATATGAAAATGACACTTTTAAGGATTTGTTGATTCTGGGGTCATTGACCTTCACCGTTCACCCACATTTTCGTATGTAACACATGTCTCTGTGATGTATCTACTGGCAGGAAGAATTTTTTTTGGATGATTTCCTGATTTTGGGATGACGGACCCTCACCTTTGACCTCGACCTAATTTTTGGTACTCGAAACATCTTCTTCCCTCAATGTATCAATGCACACAGGAAATCATCGTTTCTATGAATTTCATGATTTTGGGGTCACTGACCTCCATGTTCGGCCTTGACCTACATTCAGGTATATGCTACATCAAGTCCCACTAGGTATCTACTGACACAAATACAAATTAATTTTTAAAGATTTCTTGCTTCTGGAGTCACAGAGACCTTGACTATTAACCGAATTTTGGGTAGAGGACAAATCGTCTCCCCGTAATTTCTCAATGCACACCAAAAATCATGATTGTAACAATTTCATGATTTTGGGGTCACAGTGACCTTGACCTTTGACCAGGTCGCTTGAGCTACATTTTCTTATGTGACACATCGTGTGCCCGCGATGTCTCTACTGAGACAAAACACATGTTATTTTTATCATTTCCTGGTTTTGGAGTAGTCATCTTTGATATTGGCCTAATATTTGGTATGCAACACTTCATTTCGGCCAATTGAATCCACTTAAAGAAAGTTTTCATTTTTTATGATTCCCTGATTTTGACCTAACACTGACCTTTTCACCTTGATTCTGTCTTCACACGGTCTTACTATTGACGGGGATATTAAAAAATTCGGTACATGACGAGACAGCTCCCCGTATTTTTTCAATGGACTGAAGAAATCATGATTTTTAACAATTTCATAATTTTGGGGTCACAGTAACCTTGACATTTGAAGTTCACCTACCTTTTGTTATGTCACATATCGTGTATCTACTAAGAGAAATGTTATTTTTAATAATTTCATGATTTTGGGGTCAACTTAACTTCTTACCTTCACCTATTTTTGGGTATACGACGCTTCATTCCCCCTACCGAATCTACTCACACAAAAAAAACATTTGTAATGATTTTATGATTTTTCTGTCGCACTGACCTTTGACCTCTGCCCTCGACCTACATTTGGTATGCAAAACATCGTTCCACCCACAGCATCCACTCACCAAAAATTATAACTTTACATAGAAAACTGAATGATAAATGATTTTCTGATTTGAGGCAACAGTGACCTTTGACCTCTGACCTCCACCTCAACTTTTTTACGAGACACATCGTCTGCACCTAGTGTATGCATGCACTTAAAAAAAAATTGCAAATGTGGATAGAGAACGTTGACAGATATAGACCGGACACAAACCCTTCAGTGATTTCCTGTGTTTCACGCCACTGACCTTTGACCTAACCTACATTTTCGTACGCGACACATTGTCTCCCGATAAGGTATGCACTCACCAAAAATTAGAACTGTACATAGAAAACTGTCCGAGATATAGACCGGATACGGGTGGCGGACAGACGGACGGACGCAAATGGCCATCACATTTTTATATGGCCGCCAAGAGGTTGACGTATGGAATACGTCAACCTTTTGGTGGCCGTATGAAAAAATACTTTATTGCAGTGTGATTTTATTCGCCAGAAATCGCTCATAATGTGTCCCCAGCGAGGTACACCCCAGGAGCACCCGGGGCCTATGCATGACCCTCGCCCAAAGTGCTATGATAGTACCACCGGCGCCAATCAGAAATTGCTTCGGACGTCCCTGATGATGGATTATTAATGTTATCATGTAACCAGGTACACATATTGTTTTTAGAGGCCTTGCTGGTATAACGATGCTCAACTATACAATAGTATACATAGCTCCCTCCCCCCCCCCCCTCCTCTTCATCGGGCGGTTTTAATCAGTTTAATCAGTTCCCAACGACGGTTCAGGCGGTGAAACGTCATTTGCAAATTTGAATTAATTCAAACTGTGGACGTATACGATGTGCTAAATAGGCAGGACGTGTACGTCAGGCTGGAGGAAGAAAGTGATTGGCAGAAGTCACCACGCAATTCCTGGACCCCCACCCTCCCCCCAACCTTTTGCTTCCACTTTGACTCGTCCAACACGTGACAACCACATCTTCACATTCGTTTAGTTCAGTCTGGTTTTTGACCGGCGCGTTTTATGGGAAGGAAGAGATGACTTTCAGTGCAATGGTGGGGTACATGTTTGGTAATGTTGATATGTTACACAGGCTAGCAGGTCAGTTGTGTGAAGTATATAGTGAGAGGTTATACGACCCAGCTCAGGCGTACAAGATGGGAAGTTAAGATATCTGAGTTTTGACTGTAGGATGACAGACTGTTGGTTGATCGCTTTCCAGTTTCACTGAATCTTTTCCCTAACGTGCATGGTGTTTGGTCAGTAGAAGGTGAGTTCTATGCTTTGTATGGAAGGGTTCAATACATGTGCATTGTTGTCAGATGTTTGTCATTGTGGGTCGTAATCCGCCATGGATAGCCCCCACCCCCCCCCCATTCGCTCTGTGCATACATTTTGATGGTGATTTTTACTTTCAATATTAAAATGTAACTTGCAAGACTGCTGGCTTTGTTCATACGGCGGAAATGGCCGTGTAATCCAGCATTTAGGCTACTACGTGCGTGGCATTGTGTGTTGATTTTTAGCTATTGCATGATTTCCTTCAACAACGTATTTTGTCTGTGTGCTTGACTGAACCACACTGTTACGCTCACAATTTAACCAATACGTCACAAATGCTCCACCATTTTCAGGTTGGCAGAAATCAAGAATAATAATAATTTTCCGTGTTTATGCCAAACTGTCTGTGGTTATGTTTATCATTGTATGTACGATCCTAAAACATGCAATGTACATATCCAACTGAATCTGTCTTATTTTAAGGGGAATTAGGACTTGTGACATTTTTGAAATTTTGAAAGTCATTTTTTCGAATTACATCAAAGAAATAGTCATATTTTCTTGTGTTTAATTGTGTTTCCTACCTTTCTGAGATGAAATAATGCACCCTTGATAATTGAGTGCCTTTTTCAAAATTTCAACCTGACAAACAAAATGTCAAAATCTCTCAAGTCCCCCTGGTTCTTAATATCTTTGCACTACCTCGTACGGGTGAATTGGCGAGTTATTGCGCAAAGTGATAGATATTTGGATAGAATTTTGAATTGAACTCTCACCTCGAATTCCCTTTTTCTGGGCGTATTGGTATATGGCCCGGGTAGTCGTGTGTAGACCATTGAATTGATTTTTTATTGTACAAACACTGAGGTGAAGAGGTACAATAAAATAAAGTACATAACAAATGTGATATACAATCACAATGTCACTGACAATATTAAAACTCTATAGCATACCGGAGAGATCCAACCAAATTAATAATAGTATTCTTATTATTAATCAACCGATGATTTGTTATGGCAGGTCATTTCCAATTTTCTTGCTTCAATTTCAAACGCTTTGTACACGTATTGTCCAATCAACAAAGCTAACTCCGGTGTCACGCTGACAATGTTTGCCGAGCCCCCTCTTCGCACGCCTCACTGTATTTTGCGCGTCCATATCAACGGTCCAATAAAGCACCCGTATGTACGGCGAGACAAGAAGCGTGAAAAGCATGACGACCACCTTTATTGACGTTTAGTATAACAAATTAATATATAACTTGTTTATTGTTTTCTGAACATTGTTGACAGCAAGGCATCCACCCCCCATGACATGTTCATAATTTCTCACCTGTCGGCTGGTTACCACTCATAGTTTTTGATAACCAGCTGGAAATTTGACCGCGTTTATAGTACGTACTTCTCCTGCAATGACTGTACGTCTTGCTCCGATCGCTAATTCTTGTCGTGTGAGATTTTCTGATAACTATGCATTTCTCGTGCAGGATACCTTCAGCTGACGTCACGCAAATCCAGTTTCAATCTGGTTGCCTGTTACCTGCCCAAACCGGTTCTACCTGAGCAAAGATCAGTCTATCGAGATTTTCCAGGTAAGTCGGACGTGTCATAATGAGCAGTGCACAACATGCACCGGGGAAACCTACTGATGTTATATCATAAGTAAACATACTTATCTCCTGGATGCATGTCTAATCATTTGTGAAACTTCAGCCACGAATGTGTCTTTTTGGATACACAAGACATATATTCATAAAAAATAAAACAGCATAGTGGCCATTGATATTTTGTCAGTAGGCATATGCAATACATAAGCATGATGAAACAAATCTTACATTTTGTCAAAAAAAAAAAAATTAAAAAAAAGAGTCGAATCTTCTAATCATGTGTTACTTTAATATTATGCGCGAGTGATATTGGAAGTTCTTTATCTATGGACTTAATAAAACAATGAGCTTTACTAAAGAATCAGCATAATGTCCTGTTTTCTTGTATGGGATAAGGGAACCCGAGAAAATATCTCGTGACCACCGAAACTGTATTTGTATATCTGGTACCATGGCTAAGGTTGGATGGTGTTGATTTGTGTTGACCACGTGTTGCCTCGACGACGACATATGATTACTCCCTTTTGAGCCCCAATGACAAATACAACCTGCGTCGCCCGTCAAGACTGCATTCTGTGCCAGGTAGAGCCGGTAAAAGTCCCTGCACGTTCCCACGATAGTCTCTTTTGATACTTATGCACAAGGTTATAACACCCACGGTGAAGGTACAATGTTAAGACGGCTATGAAGCTAACAGAATATTAAACACTCACACACACTGTGAATTACTCGGACCGTAACGATTGGCCCGGTTGAGTAGTGGTATATCCCCCTCGCAGGTTGCTCATCTCCTGGGGGCTTCAAAAGGGGATAATACAAAGACAGGCCTAGGTGAAGGCAGAGCTGCATGTTGAACCAAAAAAGTATATAAAACACAATTAGTTGTGTAAATTCCTCCCGTTCAAATATGCGAACTTTCAGATTAAAAGAAGCCCTTGAACCAGATTCCCTATGAACTGGCCCACATAGCTAGCTGGGCTTCAATACATCCTATAAATCACTGAATTCACTCAACAGTCTCTTTGAGCTTGACGAAGTTGTGTAATTCAGCAGTGGTTTCTTTCCTACTCGCATCCATGTAACAATCTGGAGTGCCGATGAGCCGTACACTATGTTAGTTGATTAGGGCAATAACTATACATTTGAGCAGCATCTCTCGAAAAGTTTACTTTCTTGTGAAGCAGGAGTCCATCATGGCAACGGTACATGGAGTCCAACAAATGCGGAATGTTCCAAAACGAAAATTAATCCAGTAGTACTGGTATCCGTAAAAAGTAAAAAAAAAAATCACTTCCACTGGAAAGGGGCAGGATGGGTAGGTGTAGTGGCATACTCCAACACCAGGGTTAAGAAAGTTTCAATCAGAGCAGTTTTGTAGGTAGGCCTACCCATAATTTCTTCGCTAAAGTTTCACACAGGACACTGATTAAATTCAGTAGTTTCTTCTTTTCAGAACAATTTCAGTTTCTCGGTTCTCTATAATTCGGTTGTTTTACAGTCAGACGTCCCAGAGTTGTTGTTTATTTTTACCACATAATTGTCAATTGTCTTTTCACCACGCCTATTCTCGGTCAATTGCTTGGCCTTGCACGCCCGCCCCTTCTAACTCCTGTGCCTCTTGGACTAAGGCACATAACGCGCAACACCACCAATGTAAAACATCGGACACCAAACTTCCAGCTATGCCTTTTTGCTCTCTGATCTTGCTTCGCATCAGACACCCCAGAATGGGCCCCACACACAGGAAACCAATGGCGCACAGGATACAACTGTCTCCCATTTTCTCTGCATTTTTGCCGAAGGTATAACAAGGCACAAAATAGGTGATTATACACAAGCCGCAGTTGTCGAAACAGCCGAATAATCCGTGTTGCCACTCAGCCATGGTGTCGGTTCTTAAGTTTACGGGATAGCGGTGAATAAAACAAGTATTCCAAAGGAAAATGGGACCTTTTAGACTCGCACCTGCACAGCTATAAGCTCTAGAGCGAAGTAACGCCGGTACGAAACAAGCTTGGCGACCCACGCCCACCTGGTAACTAGGTCTGGATATTCTGATTGGCTAGCCCTTCGGACATGTCCGCACATTTCCGCGGAATGACTACCCAAGTCACCACGAAACCGCCATGTTATACGCTCTAAGCAACAGATGTAAAAGAAAATGTTTAACTTGAGCAGTTTCGAGATGAACTGTAAACGTTTCCGAATTTACATTGGATGTGGATGCCTCTCGCTTCGAGTAATAATGCCTTTGTTAAATAAAAACTGGAAATATATGATAATCAGTTTGTCCCAGATTCTTGGCAGAGATAAATGTATTTCTCCGGACCATCGCGTGTTCCGGACGACGGTTACGCAGCGACGCTTGAAGATGTTACCAAAGCAGAATTATGCACACTAATACATCTTCGTTGACGATCAAATATACAACCAAAATATTCAACTACGATTGCTGTGTTTTTCGCACTGCAATGACACAGAACCAGTCACATGCTTCGTCGTCTCCTAAAACATAAATTCCAGCGTGCCGGAATCACGGTTTGTACGGTACTTCAAAAGTTTGAAACGCTCGTTATTGAAATTTTATCCTCTATATAAGCAGACTTTCTAACGTCTTATCGCCCAGTTAGTGCTGTCGAGTTTCACTTAAAGGGTAATATCCCCCAAAATATTGCAAAATTTTCGTTATATAATCTTTGGAATTGTTCGTGACACAATCACAGTGAAAGTGTTGCATGTCTATTTTTTTTTTTTTTTTTTTGCAGCTCTAGCTGTTTCGATTTGATTATTCTTATGTGACATCTGTTCCTAATATATACACAGTACACACGGATGAAATCACAGGATAAATCTAGTTCGTGACGGAACCACAAAGAAATGTGACGGAATCACGAGTGTGCTTAATAAAGAGCTTTATTAATTAGGCCTACATATTTTCTCCAAACAAATATTCCTCTAAAGGATGAATTTATCACTTCTAATTGTAAAATTAAGACTCTGAACTCTTTATTTTGGCCAATGTTGTCATTAATGCTGTAGGTAGATTTATATATGAATGCATGCCCTGTGTCACAAAGTAGTAATTCTGGGTGCTGTCAGTAAGGTATAGATCCTTATAATATTTATGCACGAACCACCCCTGCCACTTTATGCCATTATATGCCATATCAATCTGATAACGTTCTGTTGAACCTGAGCTTGTTCCGGAAGATTATAGGAAGCCAATGGTAAAAACAGCATGCTAAAAATAAGTCTGCGAAAAAAATGTGGGGTGAATTTTGTGCGGAAAGGGGCGCTTTCTGGTTACGGGCGCTTTCACGTGGAAATCCCGAAAAGACTAAATTTGGCTGAATTTATTCTATAAAAGATAGCTAGCGTTCTATTGATGTGGACACCGAGGTGTATCAGTAAATTCCCCAAAACAATTAGCTATGTTAGCAAATGTTAAGATAACATTATCTTTAAAAGATCGCGGAGGCAGAAACGAAGTTTTCCTCTCAATTTATGTGATTCGCTGTAGGGTAGGAATTCTGAGATCGGCTTATCGGCCATCGTGGCGTATACACGCAATCAGGTTTTGAGCGTTCTGTCGAATTGTTCAATGGGAGATTGTTGAAGTCTTCCGTGAAATCTTTCGCTTAACGTTCTATAGACTGCTTCATACATTACCGGTACACTGCACGTTCACTGATGTGCAGAATCTCTCGCAAAATCTTGACACGAGAATGTTACGTAACTTCCCAAATGACACTTGAAATTAACCCCCCCCCCGCAGTAACCCCATACAGCGCAAAATAACCCATTAACCCCCTACAGTGATTTAAACCGATCATCCCCATTCATTACTCGACGGTCTCTGAAAGGATATTAACCCTCTGTGGAGCATGAACAGACATGTGGCAAATAAGGTAAGAGACGGTGTCCTTTCATATTAGATAAACTGTGTTTAGAAATACCACTTGCGACAAGCTGTGCTAACCGACGGAAATGGATTAATTGGGTAATATGTGGTAATGATGCAGAACGCTTAATTAGTTGTGTAATTATTGATTTGGGGAATACTGGAGGCAAAAGGGTAGGAGGTATATATGTGTTCAGTGTATTGACATTTCACTCTAATTATCTTCCTTTATGGTTGTTGAATTCGGCAGGAACTTCTGAAGGTATTTCAACAATTCGGTCGGCCACAAGGCTAATAATTGATATTATCGGATTATAAGATTGGATATAATAATCGTTTATGCCTAAATTGATCAATAAAATATTCGAGTATTATCCCACGAGATAGTATTTCATCCAAGTGGTCAGTAGTATATGAAGAGCATCTTGCCGCCTATTGACCTTTGACAACTCTTCTGTGGCGAGGTCAAGGTCTTTGAGTGTACTTCCGGTCACGGTGAACCGGTGACTCCCTCCGCGGGGATAAGATCACAGGTCTACCTCCGCGGACAAAAAAGTAGTCGCAAGCGCATTCGGGGAGTATTACAGAAAGGCCATCTTGGGTGACCATTTCGGTGTCTTAGTTGAGCTATCCGCTGTCCACGTTTGTTTTCTTTGGGTGTCATCTTGAAGCTCTCCAGGGGTAGAGTCAGGCTGGGATTGTTTCATCGGAAGTCACACCATTTTGCGCATGCGCAGTCGGGTAGTAGTAGAGAAAGCGCGTTTGGGTAGGCGTTTTGGGGTCTAAGTGGACCCTACGTGGTCCAGATGGGCCAAGTTGGGTCTAATGTTGAAGCGCTCATGGTGCGAAGTCAGGTTGGGTGGTTTTCATTGGACGTCACGCCATTTCGCGGGTTCATCCCGAGGCACCCAGGTCTCCAGTTCACAGCCAGAAAAAAGGTGATGGCCCATCACCCTTCAATGTTGATCAGACCTGGCTATCACATTTTAATGGCGACGGCCATCACCAGTACTCTTGGTTGTTGGCAATGGAATAACAAAAAGCACAGTTGACCCGTCATCTTACAGCAGAAGATGTACCCAAAAGCGAAATTTAACTTGAAGGCTGGCTTGGTCGCTGAAGATGGCTTTCACGTAGCTGCGTTGACGGGCGAAGTCGAACAGCCGGAAATTGTAGATGTCTAGCAGCGGGTGATAACAGTGGAAACATCATCGTACTCAACCACCTCGCTGGGGGTCTAATAACACCCCAGCCACCAGTCAGATTTTTGGACCGGATTCGGGGCCTTCGCGCACATCGCCGGAAGTGACATCATATATAGTAAAATAGATGTTTAACGAAAATTTTGATTACTTTTCAAGTCTGCATAATACCTCCGTTGACCTAGCGTTAAAAAGAATTATCTGGAGATAATTTTCCCTGTTTATCTGGACAGAGCATATGAAAAGTAGTTCGCTCATGTGCAACACTAAAGGAGTCGTTTGGTCGGATTCAAACTGAACCGTGCGTTGGTTGGTTTCCCCTATACGTCATACGTCATAGCAACGTAGTAAAGGTCAACTTCCGCTATTGGAGGCAGGGATGTTATTGGAGCCTGCGAAATGGAGCATGCGCTGTGGGGAGGTTGCATCGTACTGTAGACCAGTGGACTGTAGACTGATGTTAAATGGGGGCCCGGAAAGTTACCGCTGGGGATAGCCACTGGGTCATCCTCAAAATGCACATGATTCTCGATGTCAGGCGTATGACTCAGACCGTGAAGCAGGAGTCCGGCTGGACATCCATAGACTCTCCGACTGTGAGTAAAGGAGAGTTGTCCATGGTTGCATCACCAATGGCATTAGCCTCTCCGGTGTCCTGGTGATTAGTGGGATCGATCACCATGAGCTCGCCTTCAGTGGGACTGACATCTGGGCTCTGGGCCATGAATCAAGCTTTGGTTCAGTCTTAAATGACTGGGCCGTTTGAAGAGTTCATGTCAGCTACGTATCAAGTAATGATGAAACCATCCATATAGCGCCACTTGTTTAAGCTCTCACCCCATGAGAACTCTCCGACGTTCTTCTCTCCGCGCATCGCCGCCCTGTTCAGTCTGAGCATGATGTCTACCCAATACGATTATGACCCTTGGAGTTCGAGTGAAACTTGAAGCGTACACAGAGAAGACTAGGTGACGTCGTCTGTGACGCCGTGAGTAGTAGAGAAAGCACATCGTCGCTCGGATACGCGCTTGAGACATGTTATACAAAAACACCAATAGCGCTCTGTATTAACTGCAATGGTGATCTCTAAGACAACATAGCTGCTCTGTAATAACAAACACGCTATAAAACACTACAATGCCTCTCTATAACGCTAAGTTTGTGCCCTAAAATATCAGACTGGTCCTCTATAGTGCCAGGGAATTGCTTAGTAACACTACATTGACATTCTGTACACTGGGTGGACGCAATGCAAAAGTCGATTTACGCTCCATGATATTATATCAGCGCCCTGTAACAGTATGCCGAAACTGTATAGCACACTAACTCTATGCATTACACCCAAAACTTACAAAACACCTACAGTCTGTTGAACGCACTTCCAATACACTACACTGATGGTCTGTATTAACTGGAGTAGTGTTGTCTCAGCCCACATTTCTGCTCTGTAACACAACACAGACGCGATTTTGGACTACAATGTCGCTCTATAACGCTGAACTGGTGCCCCATAGCATCACACTGGCGTTCTATAGCACAAAAGTATTGCTTAGTAGCACTATATTGACCTGTATACAGCATTGACATCTTATGTGCTCTGTAACACTGTATTGTGCGCTATATAGCAAGTCAGTACGGCTATGCGAGAGTACGATCTGGGTGGTTATGTGTGCATTTACAGCTATGTTTGAATAATGTTTGTACAAATATATGCAAGTCAGGTTCCTACAGCTAAGTAATGTCTGTAGAACGAGTAAAGTTCATACAATTAGGCATGGGTCAAGTATTGCAGCTAAATATATATAAGGTCTGTACAGTTATGTATGAGTGTTATGTCTATGAAGCTATGGGTGAGTAAGACCTGTACAGTTAAGTGTCCTGAAGTGTGCTGTATAAGATTTGTACCGCTATGTGTGCAGTTTCTATACAGCTGTATACTTGTAATGTATGTAGAGCTACGTGTGAGTAAGGTTTGTACAGCTATATGTGAGTAAGACCCATGAAGCTATGTGTGCGTAGGACCCCTGCAGCTATGTTTAGGTAAGGAGTTATATCTGTTTGTGACAAGTGTCTGAATGAGTATTAGGGTCCGCCCGGCTATGCCTGAAATCTGTCAAGAGTCATCTCATCTGGGTGAGTAATAAAATGTAATTGTGTATCGTACAACTATGTGTGATTCAGGTCTGTTTGTCTATGAACAGCTATGCTGTTGTGGTCGAAAGTGCCGTCATGGTCCAGAAGTAGCGTTATGGCCGAAAGCGAAGTCATCGCACGCATGCACACTAGCCTGGTGATATACCCCATCCCCTGTTGTACCATATGCCCTCGGGCTATAGGGTGCGGTGTGTCGCATAGGTTTCAGGGTGTCATACGCATGCACGGTCGCCTGATGTTACACCCAACCCATCCCTGGTGTACCCTATACCCTAGGCGAGTGCGCATGCGTGCGATAATGTCACTTCCAGCCCTGATGTCACTTCCCACCCATGACGTCACTCTCGGCCATGTCATCACAACCGTACATATTCACATAGGTCTGAGCCACACATACTTGTACGATACACACTAACGCTTTACTCAACCATGACAGTACTGATCGTATAGAGGTCTAAGAGAACACCAAGGGATTCAGTGTAGTATATTGCAAGTGAGCTTAGCATACGGTGGGTGTTTTTGCATGTCTCAAGTGAATATTCGAACGACTCCGTGCTTTCGCATGGTGTCACGGATGATGTCATATGGTGTTCTATGGCTACACTCCAAGGTTCACAGGTAACTCCAAGGGCAATATACTCACTCCTATAGGAGTAGACATATCTGATCTGCGCATCTGAGCGTGTCTGTGCTTGAAGCTCTCAGAATGTACAGGACGGCGATGCGCTAATTGATGGAGAGAACAGCGTAGTGGAGGGCTGATAAAACTGGCGTTGTATGGGCGTTTTCATCATTCCCTGATACGAAGAGAACATGTTCTCTTGCACGACCTGCATGAAGCCATTCACTCGTCCGAAACCTATACGATGCCTCATCCTCAACGGCGCATGGTATACTTGTATAACCTGCTCCCGGTCATTGAATCGGCAGGATGCGTTACGGCGCCACGAACGGTCACTCCATGACGGGAACAATGTAACGATTTTGGCCAACTGTTCAAACGGCCCAGTCAGTTAAGACAGCAGCAACGTTTGATTAATTGCCCGCCAGCACGACAGGGGCAACAGCTTCTCACTGAAGTGGAGACCAGGGAGGTCAGTCCCACTGAAGACTAGGACAGAGAGAAAGAAATCCCACTAAAGAGGACACCACGGAGGCTAATGTCACTGGTGATGCAACCATGGACATGCCGCCTATATCCACAGTCGAAGAGACCTATAGATGTCCAGCGGGATCCCGGTGATACGGTGATACAAGGAGAAGGTGCATTACTATCCATGGAAAGAAGTAGAAGGTCCCAAGAAGAGTAATGGACGTAGATCCTTGCTCCCAAGGAGAGTAAGGGCACTTCACCTTGTTACCAATGAGACTAAAGGACCTTCGACTTGTTCCCAAGGAGAGTAATTGATATTCTCCTTGTTCCCAAGCGAGCAATGGACCTTCTCCTTATTCCCAAGCAGAGTATATGATCTTCTCCTTGTCCGTTGTCCTCCAAAGTTTTGTAGGAATGCCTCCTGTCTGATTTACCCGAATGCGTATGCGCTGAATGCTTGACTTCTAATAAAAACCACCCCAGCCCAAACACCACGAACGTATCAATATGAGACCAAACACGGCCCATTTGGACCGGAGATGGTCCATATAGACCCCAAAACGCCCACACAAATGCGCTTTCTCCACTACTACTCGACTGTGCATGTGCAGAATGACGTGACTTCCAACAAAAAACACCCCCGTCTGACTCTACCCCACGAGAGCTTCTGGATGATATGCCACAGGACTCATTTTAACCACAAACGCGCTCATTCACACTTCAGAAACTGCCATTTTCTACTGACTGTGCATGCGCAGAATATGATCCCAATAAAAAAACACCCAGCCGGACTCAATATGAGACCCAAACGGTCCATTTGGACAGCAGATAGCCCAACTAGACCCCAAAACGCAATTTCTCCACTACTGCCCGACTGCACATGCGCAGAATGACGTGACTGCCAACTAGACTAGACCCGAACACGTCCACTCCGGCCTTCCTACCCAGGGCGCATCGTGACTTTCCAGCGGAAGTCAACCCACGACCGGGGACCCTTCCCATAGGACGCTGTATCGTAAGACAGGACAAACAAACCCACAGCATAGTTTCTTCCACAAAAAATGACCGCATCTACCCAAAACCCCCACCTCAAATGTCCTTTTTCAATACTTTTCCGATTACGCATGCGCAGAATGACGTCATTTCCAATGAAACCCACCCTAGTCTGAGTCTATCCAACCAGAGTTTCAAAATGAGAGCATAGGTTGCACTACAGGGTTTCTTCCATTCGGCTGGGCCACCTATTGTCGTAAAATCTTCATCATTTATATGATACATATTTTCTGGAATAGCATGATTACACTATTATTGTTACGTTTAGAACATTAAATCTCGAACTTTCCCCTCCAAGCTTGCTTCAGTTTTCCAAGAAAACCCCATATAAAGCATAAAAATTGTCAAATTCAGTCGATTTTCAGAAAAATCTGTAAGACCTCCTTGTTCCCAAGGAGAGTGATGAAAACTATCCTTGTTCCCAAGGAGAGTAAGGAACCTTCTCCTTTTTCTTAAGAATTGCAAGGGACATTCTCCTTGTTCCCAAGGGGAGTAAGGGACCTTCTCCTCGTTTCCCGTGACAGTAAGCGGCCTTCTCCCTGTTCCCATGGAGAGTATGGGACCTCAGTCTTGTTCCCAAGGAGAGTATGGGATCTTCTCCTTGTTCCGAAGAAGAGTAAGGGACCTTCTCCGTGTTCCCAGGAAGAGTAATGGACGTAGGTCCTTGTTCCCAAGGAGAGTAAGGGATGTTCTCCTCGTTCCCAAGTGGAGTAAGGGACCTTGTCCTCGTTCCCAGTGACAATAAGTGGCCTTTTTCCTGTTCCCATGGAGAGTAAGGGACCTCACTCTTGTTCCCAAGAAGAGTATGGGATCTTCTCCTTGTTCACAAGAAGAGTAATCTACGTAGGTCCTTGTTCCCAAGGAGAGTAAGTGACCATCTCCTTGCTCTCAAGGAGAGTAAGGGACATTCACCCTGTCCCCAAGGGTAACCGTACAAAGTTTTAAAAACATCGTACACACTCCGTTTTCTGCTACATGAAGTATTTTTTTCCTTCTTAATAGCTTATAAAAGTAAGTAAATCTATAATACCATCCTGTTCAGCATTTTTAGTGCTATGCACGGGTATATACGGATCGAGGGCTGGGTTCGTAAACACAGTGATGGAGTAAATTTTGTCCTGCCTCAGTTATGGCCCTTGACTGTGCGTAAAAATCCTGGTTCAATGGGCCTAAACCCTGAAGACGTATTATATATCTCTCAGTCACGTGATGATTTATACATTGATTCATCAGCATGACAGGTGATCACTTATTCAGAAATCACGAAACTAAATAAATAGTCAATTACAAGCGTCTGGTCCGTCATTCATTATTCAGTCGTCGCCCCGTATCCGCGTCCATAATCCAAAGACCTATTCCATATAACAGCATTAGCACCAAATTCAAAGACAATCATAGTATATATATAAACATAGGCTAGTTAATGCGGTATACGTGCCGCACAGCGTGAAGTCCTATATGTAACCTGATACACCAAATTAAAGCACGCTCTCCCGGCTGTGCCAGTCCAGAGTCATCGCGCTGCAGCTGGTAATTAAGTTGATGTCATGTTACTAGTATATGAGCGAGGTGACATGCTAATTGAATTGTATTACGATCCCCATCTGCCTTTTAATTGTCATGGATGTTGGGGGCCTACATTGCATCATGGGATGGATGTGGGATAACATATCATCAGGTTCCAGGCCTATTACTTCGAGAAAATCTGACAAAAAGGTTATGTTGACCTCCAAGTTTTCCCGCCTTCTCAAGTTGGCACCGAGCCTGGGAACACGGGAAAGAGGTTCAATTGAAATCGCTGTAAAAGATTTGTTTGAAGATTGGCCGAATTTGACAATTTTTCCACTTTCTAAGCGTTTTTTTTTTCTAGGAAAAATGAAGCAAGCTTTGAGGGGAATGATGGGAGATTCAATATTCTATAACATACCAGTGCTGTCTTAAAATGATGATTAATCATACACTTTCAGAAAAACAATATAGAAGTGATTTGGATATCTGCATTAAATATTTTGTCATCCCAATTGTTACTCATACCAAAGCTGGGGGAGCCGCCCTGGATATGTTTATTATGGTTTTTATAGTCTGTGTATGTCATCGTCAGAATGGTCGCTCGTGTCCATTGAGAATCCCCCATTTGAGCAGCTGCCTTTCTTGGGTACCTCGTTCTTTCTTGTCGGTGCCCATCGTCCATTTGTTCGGGCGCACACCTAAGCATCTTTGGGTAGTCCAAAATGCTGTAATGGCAACATGTCTCAGAACAACTGTTTTCGCATTTTGATTGCATTTTTCATAGCCTCTGTGGGTGGCAACGCCATATCCTCTTCCAAGTGATGCATCGTTTCCATGATGCCCTAACAAAAACAAGCCATACTGTAAAGGGCCACATGCTGTTTTCCTGATATGGATATGTGGATGTACGCCTGTTGTAAGTTATCCTGTCCGAAATCCTCGACAGCTATGACGTGAGTATTAATTTCCTCAGTCACAATACGATTCCAAAAGGTGAGGTCTTCTTCTTCCCTCATCAGACTTCCCTGTGACTTAACCCAACTATCAGTGACCGAGCTTTCAACCTGTCGGTGAGAAGACTCTTCCCGTCCGGTAGACTCTCAGAATCAACCTGTACGCTCTCAGCATCTGTATCATCTTCTGATGCCCAAGTCTTTCGTACCCCATGTATATTCTTTTCTGCGTCATATGATAGTGCCTGTTGAACGTTTATCCACACTGAAGGCAATGATAAGCTAAGTTAATGTTTAGACGTCGATTGTGTACATCTTTTGGCGCTGACAGATGTAATTTACACTAATTATTAGGTTTGATTCTCAATCTGAAAATAGCGTAATCTGTGTTTCTTCATTAGATGGTTTATATATTTCCCCGTAAACATCATTGGCGTCACCGGGATAGTTGGGCCTATTCTTCTCGGCCGTGACAAAGATTCTCCAAGGTTTCAAGCATGTCCCGAAGAGAAAATAAAGAAAATATCAGAATGTCTAAGTGACAGAATATGCCCTTGTCCCGTATGTACTAATACAATCATATACGCGAATTTGTGATTTTAAATTGGCCGGGCGTCCGATGAAACTCTTCATTGTCAGCCGATCATTGCGGTCAATTACTCGAACCTAATTTAATGCTTAAAAGAGCAGGAAGAATGCTTTATTTATCCTTTGATAAATTGCGAAATATTGCCTAACAAATCTAAACGCACAGCAAACATTTCCAGGGTTTTGCTTCCGGGTTTCCCCTCGATACGTACACGTACCACTGAACTTGCCGAAGTTTTTTAGGCTTCATTCTACACACGAAGTATAGTGAATGTCTCGTGATTGTCGATCATTTCATGGAGCTAAAATAGATTTTAGCTTCATGATCATTTCGAGTGCTATCTGGGGTAAATATCACAAAATTAAAGAAACATCGAACGGTATGGGCATTTAATATGGGACTCTAATTTACGAAAAATGAAACATTTAAAAACAATGTTGGTGTTTGTTATCAAATCAAACCTGCTATCACTTTAGTGCCAATATTCCTCCATTTTGGAGATCTCCTGCAAAGAAATTATCTCCCCTGATCGTCTCGTCGATCGTCCGCTAGGTGGCGTGCTCTCCGCGCATGCCCTTCCTCTTTTTCCCATGCTGTGCAAGACCTGTTTTGTGTCAAGGCCGTGCAAAGAGGGGAGGATGGGTTGGGCAAATCAACGTTGATAGCAGGTTTGATTTGATAACAAACACCAACATTGTTTTTAAATGTTTCATGTTTGTGTCTCAAATCTCAACCTGCCATCACTTTAGTGCCAGACTCCCAACAGAGGAGGTTGGGTAGCCGGCCTTGTGACTTGCTTTTTGGGTTGAGCGGAGCACGTCTTGTTCTGATTTTTAAAATCTAGTATGCTTAGTAATATCCAGATAATTCCCGTGTCGTATAGAGGCGTAGGGAGTTCAAGGAATTACAAGTAATACGGCGAGAGGTGGACTCTGTTCCTACCCTTTGCTCGTATACTTGGCTAGATAATCAGGTGCCATCGTGATGCCTTGAAGTCCCTTCGTCTCCGACATGGTCTGTCTTTCATGCTTACCGAATTGTCGGGATCTTGCTTGCTTGAGCGGCGCCCCCCCCCCTCTTTTCCTGATGGAACTAGTGGACTATACGTTGGGCTGCTGCTATCGGCCCTAACGTAGTCACCCTGTCTGTTTGTACAGACATGTCCCTAAGATAAAAGTCTGCGAAGGTAGAGTTTACAGTCCAGGCACAGGATTGAACGATCTCGTCCAGTGACAAGTTTTTCCAGAGTGGCCAGGACGTAGCAATAGCTCTAATCTCATGAGATGATGCCTTCGACAATAGGGGAGGAGCATCGATGGCGAGTTGGTATGTCCAGTGTATCGTCTTCCTTAACCAAGATGCAACTGTATTTTTCGTAATGTCCGCAGATGCTCCCGGATGTAATGATAGAAATAGGAGACGTCTAGATCCTCTAGTAGAGTCTGTTCTCTGTAAGTAGCATCGTAGAGCTCTCACTGGACACAAGAGTCTGTCATTCTCCAGTGGGCCCACGAAGTCTGTAAGTGCTGGGATCTGATATAGTCTCTGAGCACATGGTCCCAGACGTGTTGATTCATTCTTGGCGATGAATTCCGGAATTGGACGAAAGGATATGGTTTTCCAACCTGCGGTCCATGCCAGGGAACTGCGTTCCAATGCGTGAAGCTCCGAAACTCTAGTGGCCAGAGCAAACGCTGTTAAGAAGACTGTCTTGTAGGACAGAGCCTTGATTGTAGCCGACTGTAACGGTTCAAATGGTGGCTGCAGAAACGCACTGAGTACTACTCCAAGGTCCCATTTCGGTAGTAGTTGTCTTGTCCGGCGGGACTGTAGGGCGAAAGACTGAAGAAGAGCCGCAACGTTAATATCGTGTCCAATATCGATTCCTGAAGTCAATTTTAGGACCCGTGATAACGCAGAACGGTATCCTTCTATGGTGCTTAGCTTGAATTCCTTGTCTCGATGCAGGTGTAATAGGAAGTCAGCTATCATTGGAACAGAGGCAGTGTCGGGATCGATGTCTCTGGTCCCACACCAGGTACAGAAATAGGCCCATTTAGCCTGGTAGAGTCGAGAGGTGGACGATCTGTTTGATGTCGCCATCGCCTCTGTAACTGGTCTTGAAAACCCTTGGTCTGCAAGGGATCTCCTGATAATCTGCAGACGTGAAGGTTGAGCCACTGTGGATCGTGGTGCAGAATGTCGTGCCGTTGGTCTAGTAGTCGGCGCCACTGAGGTAGCTGGCGAGGGAAGTCGGTCAGGAGCTGAACTAATGACGGGAACCATGGGCGATGTGGCCACCACGGTACCACTAGCAGGATAACACTGTTGTGCTCTGTTATCTTGTTCAAGACTGCCTGAATAAGCGCTATCGGTGGGAATGCGTAAGCGATCAGGTTGTCCCAGTTGATAGACATGGCGTCGACTGCCCAGGCTTGCGGGTCGAGTATCGGGCTGACGAAGATCGGTAACTGAGTGTTGTCCCGTGTTGCAAACAGGTCTACCAGGGGCTGTTCCCAGGTTGATGCCACCTGACGGAAGGCCTCTGTGTGGAGGTGCCACTCCGTCTGCAAAATCTTGTCCGGACGAGAAAGGCTGTCTGCAATGACGTTCAAGTGACCGGGTACGTGTCGTGCTCGGATCCGGCATTGATGAATCTGTGCCCAGGTGAAGAGAGACCACGTCTCCTGGAACATCAGTCGAGACTTCGTCCCCCCCAACTTGTTGATGTAGCTTACTACTGTCATGTTGTCCGATGCGATCATGAGAGACTTGCCGAACAGTTGAGGGCTCCAGTGGACGAGTGCCAGTTTCACTGCTGCCATTTCCAGTACATTGATATGTTGTGTCCTCTGTTGTGGAGACCACCTGCCGGATATCTTTAATTCTCCCAGGTGGGCTCCCCAGCCCGAGAGTGATGCGTCGGAGAATAGGTTCTTGTCCGGTGTTGCCCAGCGGAGTGGAATTCCGGACATGACATTCTCCCTGGACTGCCACCATTCCAGGAATTGATGCAGATACTGAGGAACTGGAATTCGGGGGTTGATAGCTGGAGCTCGCAGATACGGCTGCAGATGAAACTGTAGTGGGCGTAGTTGAAGCCGTCCGTACTGCGTCAGATCCTGAGTGGATGTCAGCAATCCCAACAGGCTTTGCCAAAGACGTAAGTGTTGTGATGGGGATGATAAAAATCTTCGGCTGACAAGCAGAATCTTTGTCCAACGGTTTTCTGGGGGCAGAACAATCCGCATCTGTGTGTCGAATACTGCCCCGATGTACTGTCGTCTCTGAGCGGGCTCGAGTTCCGACTTCGTTGGGTGTGGGATGAACCCGAGATACTTCAGGACTTGAATGACGAACTGTATCTGGGACTTGAGTACTGACTTCTCTGACCCCCAAATCAGGATGTCGTCGATATATGCCTCTATGTTGATATCCCTTAGGTGAAAGAAGGCCATGACTGGTGATGTGATTCTTGTAAAGCACCAGGGGGCGATGGAGATGCCGAACAGTAGGACCTGCCACTCGAACCGTCTCCCGGCGATGATGAATCGGAGATACCGACGATGCCGTTGATGAATGGGGACATGAAGGTAGGCGTCCTGGAGGTCGATGGAGGCTAGCCAGTCCTCCGGTTGTAGGCGGGACCGCAATGATGGAACTGATGTCATTTTGAAGTGTGGAGGTGGTGCCAGAGTGTCGTTGAGACGACGCAAATCTATAATCATGCGAAGCTGATCTGTGTCCTTCTTGGGAACGAGGAAGACCTGACTGTAAAATCCCAGGCTCTCCTCTTCCACGGGTAGTTCTCGGACAGCGCCCTTGTCCAATAACACCTGGACTGACTCCAATAATGTCTGCACATGTTCCGGACGAACTGGAAGGCGTGATGGTTTGGGTCTGGTGATGAGCTTGGGGTACTCTAGAAAAGTGAGGAAAACTCCATCTCTGAGTGATCTGGTGACCCACCTGTCTTCTGTAATAAGTTTCCAGTTCCGCCAGAAGATCTGTAGACGTCCGCCTACAACCGGATGACTGAGTTCTTGAAAATCGGGAAGGATGAAATGATGATCGATTAAAAGCTGAGGCTGGGAACCGTCAGTTCCGATGGTCGGGCTTTCCTCTGCCCCGATCGGAAGACTTTCCTCCTCTGGCACGAAACTGTCTTTTCCCGTAGGAACGAAAATTAGGCTGGCTGTCTTGTTTGGGTAGACTGCGTGAGTCCTGGCGGGAAGACTGTCCAGACCGTCCTCCTCTGGTGGACTTGCCTTGGCCTTTGCCCTTGCCTTTGCCTTTGCCTTTCCCGTGAACTAAGGCGCCGATGATGCGGGAAGTCTTTTCGTCATTGACGGCAGGCATGACCGTGGAAATGGCCTGATTGAAGAGATACTTGGATGACAGGGGTTGTTGCGCCAACTCGGTCTTTACAGATTCCAATACCTCGGACTTGGGATGTTTCAGGTATCCTGCACGTCGGGCTTGTACCATCGTGGCATACGTAAAGGCCCCCGTCTCCATAACATCAGCGTTGGACTTATTCATCGAGTCGACAAAGGCGCTGAGGAAATCCATCTTGGGCCGTGAGAAAGTCATTGATCCGTCCTTATGTCTCACATCTGGGTCCTGGATCACCCTGGAGATGGCTGTAAGGAACCAGTCCGCGTAAGACGTGATTCTGTGTTGTGTCAACATCATGTCTTCCACCGCACAGGCCTGCTTCTGTTGAAGTACTACTGCTGGCGTCTTGGAAAAGTTCAACAGTCTGTCCAGATCCGGATCGGACTTCGGCGGCTTGAACGGTAGAATGTCTCCGTGCAGCGTGTAAGTTTTATAAGGTCCGGGTTTCTGGAAGGATGACGAAGTCTTCATTTGTCGGTCTAGTGCATCGTACAAATTGGCCGCCGCCGGTGATGGTGCGCAGGTTGCTGCAGCATCCTCAGAAGGCTTGTTTAACCCGTACAGAGATGCCGCTGTCAGTCTTCTCCGTTTCCGTGGATGATCAAGAGACCGTCTCTCCTCGCCGTCTACCGGCCTGGGCATCTCCGGAACTAGAGTGTAGATTGCCGCTATCCTGGCCTTGAAAGGTAATACGTCCTTGTCCTCTATCTCCGTTTGCCGGTGAGAAGGAGAATCCCCGTGAGACGAGGATGCCGAGGAAGCAGACCGCCGTGAATGATCCTCGTCGTTTGAATCTGATTCCGCGTCGCTGGAAGACTGGGATCGTGTCGCCTCATGGACCTTCGGTGAAGGAACCACTGTAACGGCAGGAAGCTGTGTCGTCGGAGGATGACTGTGCTTTTTGCTCAGACTTGATTTTAAGGGTACTGCAGAACTAGCAGGCTGATCCCTGGATCTGGATCCGGAAGGGTGATCTACGGGTCCCTGTTCATGTCTGGGCTTCCGTGTATCCCGATGCTCCGGATTACGGGGTTCCTGGTTCTCTGTAATCGTCGGGGAAGAACGACGGTGGTAGTCAGTAGATGTCCGTTCTTCATAGTCCGTGCGGCGTGCGTGTTGACGGGAACCCGGGGAACGGCTTCTAATTTGTCGGGTATAACGTCGCTCCGGAGTACGGTCTCTGCCGTAGTAATCCCGATGGTCTGGGTTAGGCGAAGGGCTCTGACGTCTGGGACGGTCTCTCTCCTGATGTCGACGTTCAGGATAAGAATCCCGAACATAAAGCGGTGTACGGCTCCGTTTACGGGCTCCGATAGTCTCGGGTTGCTGTTCCGTTGTACGGGTCTGAGAAGTTTCAGAAGCCGACTCACGGCGCTCTGGATGAGTCCGTTCTCTATGGGTCCGTGCCTTGCTAGAAGCGGACTCCCGGTGTTCTGGATAGGTCCGTTCTCTCCGAGTCTGTGACCTCTGTCGTTTCACGGCGCGCTGGATAGGTCCGTGATGCCTTTCGCTCCGGGGTACGGCTCCGGGCTGTAGTCCCGTCCTGAGGTGCTTTGATGCTGGAATCCCGGTGCTCTGTATAAGGCCGTGACTTCCCGGAATCCCGGCGCTTCCTGTAGGTCCGTGGCTTCTCGGACTCCCGGCGTTCTGTATACGGCCGTGACGTCTCCGAGCTGTGGTCCCGGCGAGCTGCGTAAGGCCGTGCTGTGCTGGTGCCGGGCTCTGGTGATCGAGTCTGTGACCTAGGTTCCAGGGCTGTGTCTTTATCGGCCGTGCCGGTCTGTGCCTCCGGGGTACGGCTCTTGGATGGGTCCCGGTTTTTCACCGGGTCCCGGCTGGAAGACTTGTCTTTCTTGGGTCGTGGAGACTTGGATAGGCAGGAGCTGATATCCGAAGAGTGTCCCAGATCCGTAACTGTACCAGGGCTTCCCAGTAGACTCCGTGGGTCCGTTCTCCCTGGTGAACCTGAAGTAGACCGTGGGGCCGGGACTTGAGCCGAACTGGTCTGAGCTTGTGGCGATTCCATAGGTTGTGCGACTGTACCGCTGGGTTGTATACACGGGCTTGCAGTCGATAAAGGTGAGTCCTCGTTCAGCGCTAAGTCGTTGAAGAGGGCTTGATTAGCCTCTAGTTTCTCGGCTGGACCTTTCCTCTGGTCGCCTGCTGCCTTCAGGAGTTGACAGCGTCGTACTGCAGCATAGCTAGTCCAAGTCACGTCGTCCCAGCCTGCACATTCTGCACATGTAACCCGCCTGTAGCAGATCTGTGCCCTGCATTTAAAACAGAATGAATGCGAGTCTCTTACGGGCCAAAACTGACGACATGATTCACATCTCTTACTATTCTTGATAGTTTGGGTGACTACGTTAACCATACTGACTACGGGAGATGAAAAAAATAACCCTAGGGTGCGTCTAGAACAACCAAAAAGTTACTGTTTACAGGAGCTCTAATCTAAACACGTCTTGCTACCAAGACTGCAAAGGAAAAAGAGGAAGGGCATGCGCGGAGAGCACGCCACCTAGCGGACGATCGACGAGACGATCAGGGGAGATAATTTCTTTGCAGGAGATCTCCAAAATGGAGGAATATTGGCACTAAAGTGATAGCAGGTTGAGATTTGAGACACAAACCGCCCGTTTTTCTGAACTGACCTGCACAAACTATTCGGAAGTGGTCAGTTTTTCACGACTGCGATATTCACTTCCGGTCACGAATACTTAGGGAACTTACCGTAGAGTGACTCAACTTTCCATCGCACAAGCAAGGATGGACAGAGCCTGGCAAATCCAAAATGGAGACAGCTAACAGACAGCTGGAAATTCTCAAGATACACAAATGAAAACCCGAACAGTCCATGTTCCCCACCGTCGATATCATAGACAGTATGGCAGCATGAAAGTTTGATAAAATGTTGTATTTTAAAATTGTACATTGAATGATGGAAACTTTTGTTTGTGTATTGAGTGCTTAAAACATTTGTTATATTATCTGAGAATTAAAAGGAATTATTGGACAGTTTACATAAAGTTGTAAAGAAGAAAAGGAGATGTGTAAAAAGTGTGAAATATGGTAAATAACGATGTGTGATATGTGTAGAGCACGTCATGAAGGATGCCAAAAACAAGTAAATGCTATGCAGCCACTGCTACTCTTATACCGAATGTCAGCTGGTGAAATCGCTCTTCAGTTATTGCAGTCACAAGCTTAGAATTGCCGAATCTGGAGTCAAGACCAAGAAAGAAATATAAACTGAGCAAATATGGAAAACAGTAAAAATATGAAAACTCACACAAAAGCTTAAATTGTGCAATCATTTTATTAAGTTAATGACGATATACAAGAAAACCCATTGTGAACTTGGGCAAGTAACCCTTGAATATAATTAATTGCAAACATGTTCTCAATTTTCTAGATTCTGCCTCTCACAACCCCAATCCACTTTCAGCTCGATATGGTTGATAAACACAATATATTATAAAGTTTTTTTTTCTAGCTCAAGAGGAGACAATATACAGAACAAGGAAACAGAGTCAAGTAAACGATTAAATAAAACATCCCAAAGCACGACTGGTATCTTATACTCTTGTGTACATATAATAACTCATAATGCCTAGTTTTCTCAACCAAGATAACACTGGGTGCTGTTAGGACACAGCTTCCTGTACAAGCAGGGCACATGCAATGACATAATTTTCAATTTACAATACTGTTCAAACAAAAAACCAAATACATGTAAAACATAAAATACTGATAACGTAAATAAATCTGCACTGATATACATGTATGATGTTATTCCAAGTAAATTATTCATAAATTATAATACTGCATTCTAAAGCACTGTAAAATTTGACACAATCAAGGGTGAGCCTGTAAAAATAATTGCCCATGTGTAAATTTCTGTTGGACCAAAATTTAAAACTAGAGCCTATGGGCTTTAAAGAGATCTGGTAGCTGGGTTATTGGGGGATAAGTTTGTAATGAATTATGTATTTAATTTCACGTTAGGCACAGGTGGAACCAGGCACCAATGTATGTGGCTAAAACGCAATCACAAGTTACATCCTGTCAGTGTGACAAGGTATATGAAGGGCCGTTCGCGACATAAACGCATCCTTTAAACGTTTTAACTTTTTAAACGCTTAAAAATTGTAAAGCTTTAAAGATAGTGCCACGGCACTGTAGCGCTCATCTGGCTATAACTGGAGAAAGTGGCCACCTGGTGGCCATATTGGATTTTTCAATCAGACCATATATGGTATCCTGCACAGCTAGACCCCAAGGGGAACCTCTGTACCAAATCTGAGAACGATCCATGCAGTAGTTCCTGAGAAATCGCGATAATGCTTCATCTGGAAATACAAGATGGCCGCCTGGTGGTCATATTGGATTTTTCAATCAGACCGCAAATTGTATCTCGCGCAACTAGACCCCAAGGGGAACCTGTATATCAAATTTGAGAAAGATCCATGCGGTTCTTCCTGATAAATCATGATAACAAAGTTTCATAGGGAAATCCAAGATGGCCGCCTGGTGGTCATATTGGATGTTCGAATCAGAGCAGAAAAGATATCTTGCACAACTAGACCCCCAAGAGGAACCTGTGTACCAAATTTGAGAAAGATCCATGCAGTAGTTAACGAAAAATAATGATGACAAGATTTCACTGGCAAATTCAAGATGGCCGCCTGGTGGCCATATTGGATTTTTCAATCAGACCACAAATTATATCTTGCACAACTAGACCCCAAGGGGAACCTCTCTACCAAATTTGAGAAAGATCCATGCAGTACTTCCTGAGAAATCGAGATAACAATGTTTCATTTCGAAATCCAAGATGGCCACCTGGTGGCCATATTGGCTTTCTGAATCAGACCACAAAAGCATCTTGCACAACTAGACACTAAGGGGAACCTGTGTATCAAATTTGAGAAAGATCCATGCCGTACTTCCTGATAAATCACAATAACGAAGTTTCATAGGGAAATCCAAGATGGCTGCCTGGTGGCCATATTGGATGTTCGAATCAGAGCAGAAAAGGTATCTTGCACAACTAGACCCCAAGGGGAACCTGTGTACCAAATTTGAGGAAGATCCACAAAGTAGTTACTGAGAAATTGCAATAACAATGTTTCATGGGGAAATCCAAGATGGCCGCCTGGTGGCCATATTGGATTTGTGAATCAGACCACAACAGGTATCTTCACAACTAGACCCCAAGGGGAACCTGTGTACCAAATTTGAGAAAGATCTATGCAGTAGTTCCTGATAAATCGCGATAACAATGTTTCAATGGCAAATTCAAGATGGCCGCCATGGCGGCCATATTTAAAATCGTATCGACACGGCATGAACAAATTCTGGTGTCCTCATTGGGGGGAACATGCATGCCAAGTTTCAGCTTAATCGGCCAAGCGGTTTCAGAGAAGAAGATGTTTACGCACGACGCACAACGGATGACGGACGACGCACGACGGACAGTCAGGCCATGACATAAGCCCATCGGGCCTTCGGCCCAGATGAGCTAAAAAGTTTAAACGTTTAAACTTGAACCAACCACTCAGATGTTATGAACTGACATTTTCCTGTTAAAAAGCAAACGTTTCCAGTTGTAAATTCGCGACTTCAGACGTTTCCTGTCAAAAGAAAAATTCGGTCTTTTAAAGGTTTCCGGTTAAAAGGATAACGTTTCCAGTTGTGATCGTCCAACCAGATTTTTATTTGGGCCGCGTGTATTCCAACATCTACACCAACACATGCAAATCTCCACTGGCAAACGTTTCCGGTATGTAGTGTATTTTAACCAATGAAAACCGTTCTTACAAATAAGGTTTTGGAGAATATCTTTGGCACCGGGACAATTTGCGCAGGACATGATGCACGGTGGGCATGAGGAATACAATATGCGCGAGTATTTGTAAGGGTTATTTTGATTGGTTCAAACAGACTACATAGCGGAAATGTTTTGTCAGTGGGCACGTGTTGATGTTGAGGTTTGAACACGCGGCAGCAGTAAACAAATCTGACTGGACGATCACAACTGGTAACGATTTCCCTTAAACCGGAAACGTTTAAAAGTCTCGAATATATACTACTGGAAACGTTTGCCTTTTGACAGGAAACGTCTAAAGTATTGGACGTTACAACAGCAAACGTTTGCTTTTGGACAGGAAAGGTCTTCCAAATGTCAATTCATGACATCTGATTGGTTGGTGCAAGTTAAACGTTTAAATTCATTAAACGTTTGGATTCATGGCGCGAACGGCCCGTCTTAAAAGGTACCGACATAATGAAGTTGAACATACCAAAGAAAGGCAGTCCTAGGATAAAAGTAACTCCGAAAATGGAAGCCGAAATATAGAATATTATATCACAATGACTTCTATTTTCGGAGTTACTTTTATCGTAGTTTATGTGAAATTGATCTGTGGGAACAATGAAAGGTAGTCCTATAATGAGGGAAGTTGCACACGTTACGCTAACGTAATTAATTAATTAATTTCCGTCCAATTAGACACTACAGTAGGTGCTCATCCAA
>JAVTVY010012389.1:0-55995 GCA_036873755.1 Hanleya hanleyi
GGACCCGTCAACGGAAGAGATATTATGACAGTGATATCGAGTAATAATCACTATTATCACTTGTTGAACCGGTTCATATTGTGACCACTGTTCACTCTCTTGATGTAGCGTATGTGCGTGCATTTAGCGTTGTGTAGACTGCGCGTAACAAATTGTGTGCGCGCGCATGGACTCCTACACATGTACATATTGTATACTGCGGATTGTGGTATATGTCGATAACATAAACTTCGAAAGATGCTCAGTGAAGTGCCTATAAGAGAAGCGCTGTGAACCCCGGTAAATTTGTCAGTGAATGCATAAATGATTCAAGGATGAGGGTAAAGATATGGTTATGACTGGGCGCTTTTATCGCTCACATTTGGAGTTTCCATGACATATGGCGGTTGGCAGATTGTTGAAATTGTGACATATTAACTGCACTATTCTTTCCGGGACTATACTAGTTCAAGAGCGTGACCTTTGGAACGATTGACTATTGTGTGGCCAAACTCACAGTTGTTAAAAACTAAGTATATATGGCCATATATACGGGCATGCGAGCATTTTGTGATAAGCCTAAGAGTTATTAATGCATCCCTACGTTATTTCAACGTCTGTTAATATCCGTATTAATCATGCTGATATGTGTTTGGTTTCTAATGTACGCAATATTTCGACTAATTCGTAATGCTGGTAAAGGTTCTTTTCTACGAATGTTCAACAATCAATATAGACTGTGAAATAGATTTAAATTCTTCACATAATTTCAGAAGAAATTTCCACTCTCCCAGAAAAATCATGTGGAAATTTGATACTCGTGATACCTGTGACGTGGTCCTTGTCACATTTGTCAGTCACGGTGGCGTCACGTCTCTTTGATTGACCACACATGCAGATAGACCGACGACAATCTCTTCTGTCGGACAAGTTCGGACGTTTCGTTCATGTAGCAGAGAGCCTTTGAGAGCGGTACATATTGTTTCTGGCGTATAATTCATGCCAATCTTAATGTTACTGATATACTACACTTGCCATCATTCATCTTCCAGCTTTATATATTGGCTTATTAAAATGTACAAGGGGAATACATTTCCCAGTCATCGTTTTCATATTTAGGCTGTGATGTCTAGAGACGTAGAGAGGCAATACGTTTTCACTCATATTTCCGTTCTATCATTGTTTATGTCTATATTTTGTTTCGAATGTGATGCGTCACACTGTACCAGTTATATTTTAATCAGTGTGAATTCCCGAAAGATATTCATGTATTTTATTTTCAAACAACAAAATAAGCCTATGGCGTTATGAGTTGACATCATCCTGTTATTGACATTTAAGAGATTTAGAATCACGACTAACCGATAATCCTATTGACCAGAAAAGCGATAACAAGTAATATAGGTAAACATCGGAATAGTATTGCCTTGGACATTGCAGCTTTGAGTTGTGGATCAGTAAAAACATATTGATTACTGGTATTCATATTTTTCACATGTTTAAGGTAATAACATATATAAGATGAATTTGTTTAAACACGGTTAAGATGACCGTATGGACATGTCCGTGTACAATCGTTAGACTGTTTTCTCCAAGCCATGCCCGATAAAACATGTGGCAATTTTCTCTGGCACATACTCCCGGGTTCTGTTGTACTTAAGAAATGATCTGCAGAAATATTTTTTCGTGCTGTACAGACGCACATTGTTTACATTGTTCAGTATTGCTGTACGTATTCGCGATATAGTCATTCTGTATCTTGGAAATTGCGCACATACAACCCAATATCTCGCATAATACCAACATTAACATCCTCTCGGATTTACTGTCAAATCAAAGTGGCTCAATCCTCAGGTTTATTCGGATGATATATTGATCGGCGCATGTATTATTGACTGCAATACGATGTACTGTGAACATTAGCTGTATTGCGCCTCCCCTTCCGATCCACACCCCTCACACAAGTGATTCCGAGTAAGAGCTGCCTGGTACAAATATGGTATTATTCGGTTAACGATACGGGTGTCCATGAACGTTAAATGTTTAATTAAATAAAATCATGGTGATATCCACCATTCGCGCTGCACCAAGAATGCTATCGCACCCACTGCTTACGGCGGAACCCCGTCACATTGAATTATGATAGTGAATGTATAGGCTGATATATAAATAAATACATATTTTAAAGCGCCTTGTTATTTTCCAGAAATGGACAGAACGGTTTTCAATCGGGCGTTGCCATTGACGTCAGCGCGATGATATTCTATGTCCAAGGCCGATGTTTCTGATCGATGGCCTTTGTCTCTAGTGGTTAACTGCCCTATAGAATTTCGTCTGAATACACAGATTTCTCTCTTCACAGAATGGCAATTCCACTGTATCCTGTTTTCTCAAGACAGGTTGGCGGACTGTTTTCCAACAATTATCAGCAGATGATTAATCAATAGACTTAAATCCCTAACCTTGAGTAACTGATCAGGTTTGTCATCTAGAGAGAGATTTTTTTTGTTAATTTCATGGAGCTTTGCAGAACTTACACTGGCTTGCGCCATGTCCGAATGCTTTATTATGGTAATTTTTACGAAGATAGGTAATAAACTCATTACAACTCGTATGAAAACTGAGATAAAGAAAGGGAATTTGAAGCGAGTAGATTACAGATGTTTGTTATTATGCCTCCGTACATACCGTTGGACATATTTCCCCACGCACAGAATATCTACATGTACGGTTTATTAACGTGTAGTTTTGATATGCTTTTATTTTCGTAGAAAGGAATGGAAATAATCAGGCTGGCAAGCTGACATATATTATACTTTGCTATTATCCATGAGAGAATGCTGCCTCTCAATGGGGAGAAATTAATTGGCCAATTTCTGGACGATTACTTTAACGTGACAGACATTTCGTACCGGCTGGTATTTGTATTACATTTGTCTCATCGTGGCTATAATTGCTCAAATCATTGAATTCATAAATAAATCAATTAAATTTTGTCACATCTTCTCTTTGTTTATTCTTCGTTACATACAAGTATGTGTATCACCCCCCCCCCCCCAATCACCTGATTAAACGCAACATTAAAAGAGTGATGGAGAACGATGCCGGAGTACTGACAAGAAGTCTTATGACCCCACAGACACATTTACTGACTGTATATTTCCAAAACATCACAAGGCTCTCACTTGCAGACTAAGCGAGTCAGTCCACCCGAATCCTTTCTGCGGCAAAATAAGGAGAACCGTTGACAGTAGAACCTTGATTTTTGGCAAGAACGTGCATTAGGGGACTGTTAGGGGAATGACCTACTTTTGATGAAAATTTGATCTACTTAGGTGACCTACAAACCTCGAAATTTTCAAAAACATGTCCCAATGCCTCCTAAGTCCATGGGAATGCGCTTAATTAGGTCAATGTCAGTGTAACCTGACCTAATTGGGTCAAGACCAATGTGACCTACTTTCTGACCTAATTAGGTGACCTAAAAACCTCAGAATTGGCAAAAACATGTCTCAATGCCTCCTACGACCATGGAAATGGTCAGTCTCCGGTCAAGGTACACACTTAAATCATATCAAACCCTACTTCGTAAGTCCTGTGACGTTAGTCGCACTGTCTCATGTGTATCCCAGCCACGCTTTTATTTTAGCTGTTCATGTGGACATATTGAATGGTATGACCACACGGCCCCTAGCACCGTCTTGAGCGGTAAGATTACTTCTAATGCTTCCCGATCCAAAGAGATTTATTCCTGTCAGCGTTTGATAATTCCCTTGATGAGAAGGCGATGGGAAGGTCCGACCATCCCACACAGTGTGCGCGTAGTCCGTTTAGCGGGGTGTCACACATTAACAACAGACTGATTTGGGTACGAGTAGGAGTATCGGGCATTTTCATCTCGAAAGCTTCTTGCTGGTAGTTTCCCCACTTCCACTGAGCACTCGTACGCAATAGCCGATGAACGGGTTCCAGATACGTTGACAAATCCAGGAGAAATGTCCACTACATTTTATCGTTCCCAAGGATGACTTCAGCTGAAACACGTTCTGCGACTGGTGTCCCATCATGGCCACTTCATCAGATGAATGTCGGACGCATCGCTGTGGTCAAGCCTTCCCATTGACGGAGAAAAGGACACAGAAGCAGAATTAGAATTATCGCTCACTTTCATCCCTCAGGCAATTTTGCCCGAAGGATATTGTCGTCATCATGTATGTCGGGGCGTCCGTACGTCTCAGCGTCCGTCTGTCTGCCCGTCCGTCCGTCTCCGATTTCTGGTTACCACCATATCTCACCTATAAGCAGATCGGCATGAAAAACAATCCCAAGCGAGATCTTCAATCCAGGTACCAATATACCAAATTCGGAAAGAATCCATTCAAGTTTTAAAAAGTTATTGTCCGGAAACGTATTTCAAATTGGCTCCCAGGTGGCGTCACCTACATGCGGATCGGCATGAAAAACAATGCCAATGAAATGCTGAGGCGCGGTACTCACATACTAAATTTGGAAAGCATCTGTCCAGGCTCCAAAAGTTATTGTCTAGAAACACTATTTTAACTTAATCACCAGGTGGCGCCACTTATACACAAATTGGCACAATAAAAAACAAGCTCAATCAAGATCTTTGGGCAAGTTACCCACACACCAAATTTGAAAAGAATCCTTCAGCTTTTCAAACGTTATTGTCTGAAAATGCAATTTTAACTTGGCCGCAGGTGGCGCCACTTTGAGTCGGATCGGCGCGAAAAACAATCCCAATTAAGATCCCACGTACCAAATTTAAAAAAAAAATATGTTCGCGTTTTCATGAATTATTGTCGGGAAATGAAAATTTAAGTTTGCGCCCTGGCGGCGCCACTTGTAGGTCGATCGACACAAAAACAATCATATGATCTTGCTACCTGTAGCTTCTGGATATGGCACTGAGATATTCTTGAATTAATGTGTGCGTGAAATTCATTTGTGGGATAAAGTATATGTTCCAGGTCCTGAATCACCATACTGTACATGCCTGTATGACATGGCTGTAAATCAGGCTCTGAATGTACTTTAGATGCAATGGCTTCAGTGGTCATACATTGTACCAATGCCCAGCCACTATTTTGACCCCCAACAGTGACCTTTCTGAGTCATGGTTGTGAATCAATCATTGATGTGCTATCTATGCAAATGAGAATATGGATATTGGTTCCCATTCACCATAGGTCCAGATGGGAAATTTGCATCTAAGAGCAATTGTAGAAAAACTACAAATATCCAGTTCCGAACAGAGCTGAAAAACAATAGATGTTTTTTCCTTGGATAGGAGCAATACGCACAACGGATTTGAAGTTGATTGACGACGGCATTCGGAAGTTATTCGACAGAAAAGATTGAACAAATGGAAAATTTGCATAAAATGGTAATTGTAGATAAAACACATGTCTCAGTTTCTAACAAAGCTGATAAACAAAGTGTTTCCCTAGACAGCAGCAATATGCACCACAAATTTGAAGTTGATTGACAAAGGCATTCAAACGTTATCCGACGGAAAAGAAAAGTGAGAAGAAAAAGAAGAAGAAATTTGAGTGTTCTTGTAAGAGTTTTGGTGAATAGGCGCTTAGACGGGCGTCGACCAGCTTTTGAGCGGCTATCCCCTCTACTTAACTTTAGTTAGTCAATGTTTTTACACTGGTAAACGACAAATTTCAAAGTTGTTTCCCCTTGACCGATTGAACGCTCAATTTTATATAGCAGCAGCTGGGGATCTATTTTTAGTTCAACCGGGTCAACTTGGTTTAGACCAGTTTAAACCGGTCAAAACTCGTTCCAGTGTATGTGTAGGTGTGTGGGTCCCCACTATACTTCTCTAGCGAGTGCACATGCTCACCGACGACTTCCCCCGTCAACGTGATATGGCGGCCATGACACGAATACTAGGTTCTACCTCCCTGCAGAACCCCCACAAGACACTATTCTGTGAGAGTGTGGGGAACATGTGTACCCAGATAGACGACGGGCACATAGATCCCTGAACATGCACATCGATGATGTCACCGGATACACAACGGTCATTCGCACAACAAGAGCTTTAATGGAACCATGCCCACCCCTATGAGACAGCCCGGAGTATTTCTCTCCCATTCGAGTGCGCAACCAACCGTACTTGTGCTTTATCTACTACTGGAGACATCACCGTCAGTACAGAATGACGTCTCAGAAAAACACAAGAAAACTTATTGATGCCGGCGGAAACGTTTGTAGCTTATAATCTGCGGATTACAAGCCGATTACGTGTGCAACTGGTGAATACAGGTCACGATGCACCATTATGGTTAAAAAAAACGTCGATTTGTTTGTTTTCATTAAAGGTTTGACTAATGTAGTTCGCGCAAGGACCCATCTGGAAAGTGTGGGGTTAGCCGGAAGTTAAGGGCTTGCTAGCAAAATGTGCACATGAACCGCATGTCGAACTAGGACTTTGAAAGTAATGTTCTCTGGTTGACGTATTAAGTCACTTCACATAGCCTGATGTAAGAGTTCGCGCTGTGGCATTATATGGGACCCATCATCAAGCTAGTATTTCTTTATTGATGTGTGTCATTGTAAATTAAGCCTAGATCGACTTTCTCTACACATCAATCCGATCCGCGTGTTTTACTGTTTCGAGTTTTTAGTAACTCGCAGTTCAATCTCACACATTTTGCTGCAGACGTACAGGCGAATAACTTGATCATGTATGGTCAGCGATTTGGTCTCTCAGCCATAATAAAATAGTACTAAAGGACATTTATTCGATGAATTCATTATAACAGAATTAATATTAATGTGTTAACCACGAACGGGTGATACAATCCTGTCGTTTTACGATATGAAACTAGTTGGATCACTCCACGGCACGTCTGCGAAGTATGGCTCGAGAAAACACCTGTTACTCGTCCAACATCAAGATGGCCGCTGCATTTGGCGGCGCTGCGCCGCCGGAAATCAAACTCCAGTCTTATTCTACACAACAAAAGCTTCTCTAGGGCACCATGCACGACACAACTGAACTCTGTATAGCCCACATCTCGCCAAAAAAACTAGCAGAACAGGTGCCCCAAGTGAGTGCGGATGCGCACAATAACGTCACCGGCTAATTTCACACAGCGGCCCTGAAATGAACATATGCTCTTTCGATTTGTCCATCCACCCGCGCTCTGGAATTCAGGTCACAGAAAGATGGCCAAAGGTTAACGGTCTAATCAAGGTACAAGTTGAACCTTCTCTCTTCGCGATTTTAAGAGATTGGTCTTTTATATACCACAGGAGTCATTGAAAGGATAACTGCTCAGAATCCGGAGGAAAATGCCGTTTGGCATGTAAATACTTCACGCGGTAGATATCGGGGTTTGAAGTGGAAAACATGTGATTCGGGGATTTGAACAAATGATGCATAAGCAAAGTCACCCCGAATAACATAACGGTCGCATAATGACAGTCTCAAATTTTCAACAATTTTTGAGAGAATTTTGACGTATTAAGTAAAAACATATAGATAGATCTGCCGAGATGAAGACTTGTATAAGCAGAAGTTCAAGGAAGTCTGTAATCTTAGATATCCCGCATTAGGCCTACTTGAAGACTGAATTCAGATTCATTTATCCGTTCAGAAAGTAGAAATGATCTTCGGTAAACATTTCCTGCAGGTACGACAGCAACCATTGTTTGATTTATGGACCAGGACACAATTCACGTCCAGGTTGTGTGGGAAGTATTACTTAAATTCTAATACTTTACAACACGATCACTATGGAGATAAGCTTTGTTGCTCCAGCTGTTATCGATCAGACAGTAACCCAAAGATAATCAAGGATCGAGACAGGATGGCCACGCTTCATCACCGCAGCTTGGAGATTTCCAAGAAGGATGAGCAAAAGTATCTGTCTACCAGAAAAGCCGTACCGCTGAGTAAACGATTTGGCTAGAAACATTATTCTTTCAAACCATAGTGTATTTCGGCAAACTCCTTATCCTTACTTTGGAACCTCCACAGCATTTTGGCACAGAGGGTGAATTGTGTTGTGGTCAAGAAAATATTACCGTTTCAGGTGCAAGGTGTCCAGCAAACCTGACCAAAACAATTTCGCATCCTTATCAATGTTTTTGGCGATTTCTTCCTAATGGCTTGGAGTGTGGTCATGAAAATTTACCCACTTGTCAGTCTAGACAAGATGAAGATATCGAAGGAAGAAAAATGAAAAAAAATCAGGTTTACGTTTATTTTGTTTAATTGGTCTTATAACGCAGCGTCAAATGGATCTGCAATGGTAGGCAATACAACTGGAATGGTATATCGAATACTGTCAAATTCACTTGTGAAATACAGAAGTATGAAATGAAAAATGAATATTGAAAATTCTTTAATATTTTCACTTGTAGATATTAAACTGGGAAAATAGTGGTAGTATACTATTTGTTTGTCGCTGCATTTGGGGATCTTATAGTTATCTGGATTACGCCCAGTCCTCCTTTTCCACATTAATCCTTAGACAAAACAATTTCTCCCAGCGCATCGACTCATCTTAACCTGGACTACAATGTAGAAAATATTGAAAATCAGTGATAAAAAAAACTAGTTTTCGGTAACGTGACCGGAATTGACCTTTGAACCGTCCTTAATCTTCCGCAGTGAAGGTCACGGGTCTACTTCCGCAGGCAAAATGTAGTCCCGTGCACACGAGAAAAGGACCTACTTACGGAGTTATCTCCCCGTGTTTTGGCCGCTAAGAACCGAAAGTCATGACCGCCAAGCAAAGCGCATGCTCGATTTCGCCGGATCACTCCACTATGGCCCTGGCCCCAATAGCGGAAGATGACCCTCAAGACATGGCTATGACGTATAGGGAAAAAACCATGTCCACACGGATTCATTTGAATCTGACCGAACAACTCCACCAGTTTTGCACCTGAGCGAACTACTTTTCATATGCTCTGTCCAGATAAACGGAAAAAATAATCTCTAAATCATTTTTAACGTTAGGACAACATAGCTATTATGCAGAATTAAAAAGTGATCGAAGTGTTCGACAAACATCGATTTTACTTGATGATGTCACTTCCGGCGGTGTACTGCTCGAGCGGAAATCGTGTCCGATAATCTGACTGGTGACTGGGGTCATGCTCTACCAAACCTCAACGCAATTTTCCCCCATCAATTAAGGCCTTGGTAAAAGCTGACCTGGCTCACGTTCCTATGTATTTCTAGAATGAGAGAACCACAGTCAACCCTACTAGATTACATGTTAGTCAACCTACATGGGTTAGTTTTGTGTTTGCCAAGCATGGAAAATTACACTATATAGTATATACCCTACTATATAGTGTAATTTTCCATGCTTGGCAAACACGGGCTCGCGCTTTAAAATATGACCATGTATGAGTATTATAGTAAGCTATATAATAATTTAGTGTTTCCAAGATGTCCAAAAAAAAATCAGTAAACGCGCTGAAGCAGCTCATCAGGCCAATCCGCAGCGAGGTTGGAGTTTTGACTGGATTGAATTTCATCGACGGCCAGACTACCTTTGAAATCGACATCGGGTGTCAAAGCGTAAACCCCAGGCTTCAAAGCAACCACTGGGAATGAAACGTACGAGATTGTGTAATAGACGCAACGACTCGAGAACTCATCAGGACCACCAAAAAGGTCCAGGAAAACCCTCTACGAGGATTTAGAGATTACCTGGACTTGTGCAGATGAGTGAACATGGGACATTTTCATGTGATCGCATACCGTGGTCGTATCAAACAAGTGATCAGATTGGTTAAAAAAATACTTTGCTAGTTTCTCCTTTTCATTGGCTGTGATGTTCAGTGGCATTTTTCAAGAACACATATCGCCCCCCTGTGTACTAGGGTTATCCATAGAATAGCGAGGATGGTCAAAACTTTCAGCGATGGTCCGGTGAGTAGTAGGGAGAGTGCACGAAGGCCCTTATTTTCCAGGGAGGTAACTCTTGGTCCCCTTTTTTCCAGGTTAAAGGTATAGGGGACGCCCCATCGCCTTTCACCTCTGGGGCGCCAGGGGGCGCCACCAGCTCAAGGTCACGTGGAGGTCAAAAATAGTTCCGGCAACCTGTAACCTTTGTATTCCTCCGCGGACAGAACGTAGTCCCATGTCAACCAAGTGACTTCCAATGTTAATGTATACGGGGAATGCCTAAAAAGAGTATGGGAATAGACGTTTTGTGACAGGGGTGGGTCCCTAGTGGGCCGAATGGGTCGAGTGAGGTGTCAAAGTGAAGCGCTCCTCTAGGGCCATTCAGTCATGGGTGGGTGCATGTAAAATTAGGATTTTTCCCCCGAAACTATAAAAAGCGAAACACGGACTCTACCCCTAAAGTATGGTAAAACCCCTATCAACTCTAGCCAAAAGGGCTAATATCGGTCTCCGGGCTTATCGGGGCCTGCCTATCAAGTCAATGGGGTGGGTGCATGTAAAATTAGGATTTGTCCCCGAAAATATAAAAAGCGTGGGCTTTACTATGGGTTATGGGGTCTCGTTTTTCTCGTCTCGCCAAGAAAAACACAATGGGAGGGGCCCCGGAGCGAAGCGGTGAAATTTTTGGAAAAAGTCACCGAGGTCTGTATATAGGCCTATAGGCTGGCTATATGGGGAGTATAGGTTCAACCTGGGAAATTCACACACGTTCATTGTGATATGGGTTGCTTGGATTTGTTTTTCACGTCTCGTCATTTAGAACACGATGGGAAGGGTCCCGGAGCGAAACGGTGACATTTTTGGAAAAGTACCATATAGCCCATATAGCTCCATACTGGCTATGGGGATATAGGTCCATCCTGGGAAATTCACACACGTTCATTGTGATATGGGTTGTTTGGTCTTGTTTTTCACGTCTCGTCATTTAGAACACGATGGGAGGGGTCCCGGAGCGAAGCGGTAAAATTTTTGGAAAAAGTTCACCGAGGCCTGGGTAGGCCCATAGGCCTATAGTGCATGGCTATGGAGGTATAGGTCCATACGGGGTGAACGTTTTGGGGTCTAGGTGAGCCCCTTATGATCCTATGGTGTCGTAAGAGGTCTTATTTTGAAGCTCCCGTGAAGTTTGTAATGTATCGACTAATGGTTCGTCCGTGTGCAATATTCTGCGCATGCGCAGTCTGGCCGTAGTATAGAAAGCAGCCATGTTGGGGGGTATGTGGGGGGGTGTGTTTGGGGTAGAGATGGACCACTATGGGTCCAAATGGGTTGTGGGAGGTGTCAAAGTGAAGCTTGTGTGGGGTAGAGTCAGATCGGTGTGTTTTTAAGTGCAAGTCGCGTCAATCTGCGCATGCGCAGTTGGGTGTAGTAAGTAAAGTGGCCATTTTGGGGGTACGTGGAGGTGTGTTTGGGGTAGAGAGGGACCATCCTTGGTCCGATTGTGTCGTGGGAGGTGTTAACTTGTAGCCCTCGGGGTGTACATCCCGATTTAAGGGATGTTCACGTCATCGGTGACGTCATCAGTAGGAGGAGTAGCGAAAGTGGGCATTTTGGGGCAATGAAGGAAGGTATTTGGTGTAGAGATGGACCATCCATATCTGTCACACATTATACCACATCTTTGTTGTGTTATACCACATCTGTCCTGCATTATACCATATATGTCCTGTATTATACCATACCTGTCCTCTGTTATACAATATATGTCCTGTACTATACCAAATCTGTCCTGTATTGTACCATATTTGTTCTCTATTATACCATATATGTCCTGTATTATACCAAATCTGTGCTGTATTATACAATATTTGCCCTCTATTATACCATATCTGTGCTGTATTATACCATATCTGTCCTGAATTATACCATATTTGTGCTGTATTATGCAATATCTGTCCTGTGTTTTACAATATCTGTCCTGTATTATACCAAATCAGTCCTGTTTTGTACCATATTTGTCCTGTATTATACAATATATGTTCTGTATTATACCAAATCTGTGCTGTATTATACAGTATCTGTCCTGTATTATACCAAATCTGTGCTGTATTATACAATATATGTTCTGTATTATACCAAAATCTGTCCTGTATTATACGGTATATGTCCTGTATTATACCAAATCTGTGCTGTATTATACCATATCTGTCCTGTAGTGTACCATATATGTCCTGTATTATACAATATATGTTCTGTATTGTACAATCGGATAGCCGTTGTCGTGAATAACAACAAGTTCAGCAATGTTCATGCAGTTTATTATCCCCAGTGTTACATCATACCCAGGCTGGGGGAGCCGCCCTGGGCATGTTTGGTATGTTCACAGCAAAACAAATTGAAATATCAAACACCATGTTTTATTATTTAACGCACCGTCACATTAGGTGCAAGTGTTTACTGAGCTCAAGTCAACGATCAGCATGTAGACATATAGATTATGTACGGCATGTTATGGTATTCATCAGTGCATGGGTGAAGCATTCAGTCGATGGGGTGGTCGGTCAGCTTGGTAACGAAAAACGTAACATTGGTCACCTTCTCCACTGTCCACTTGGTGTTGGGGCGTTGTTGTTGGGCCCATTCCAAGGGATCCACGGTGTCCAGTTTCTCCAGCATCGTCTCTAGCGACACTCGGTTGATGATGGTAAACGGTTGGTCAAATACCTGGATGTTCCTGCTCGGGTAAAAGTATCGGACTTGGACTGTCTCCTTATGCTGCAGCACATAACCAAACGCCAGATTCAATCTGAAGGCCGTAGTTTGGTCGTTGAAGATGGCTTCCACGTAGCTACATAGACGGGCGAGGTCGGTCAGTCGGAAATTGTAGATATCTTGAATAGGGCGATGACGGTTGAAACATTGTCGTATCATGGACCAATGGCGCCGATAGATGTCACTCACTGGATGGGCGTCCTGTAACAGATCGCTAGGAACATTTATGGGCTCGTCCAGAAATTGTTCGATGTTGTCAGGCGTATGACTCGAAACCGTAACGGTGGGGTCCGGCTGGATATCCAGGCTCTTCTGAACTGTGGGTATAGGCGGGCTCTCCGTCATCGCATCACCAGTGGCGTTCGTCTCCCCGGGCTCATCTTCACTGGGTCTGACCTTCCGCGGCTCCTCTTCAGTGGAAAGTTGTCGCCCAAACTGTAGAGACGGGGCATGAATCAAACGCTGATGGCGTCTTAACTGACTGCGTCGTTTGAAGAGTTGACCACAATCCTTACAGTGTTCCGTCGCGCCCTCGTGGAATGAGCGTTCGTGGCGCAGTAAATGATCCTTCCGATTAAATGACCGTGCGCAGGTTATACAAGTATACCGTGCATCGTTGTGGGTGGAGGCCTTATGGCGGTGCAAGTCGTGCAGACGAGTAAACTGCTTCTGGCAAGTTGTGCAAGTGAACATCTTGGTGGTTGACAGAGTGTCTGATGAAACGGCCAGGCCGCGTCCCTTTTATAGCACGCTAGCTGGTGATCTATTGTTAGCACACTCAGTTCAACTATCCCCAAGTCGAGGGCCGAGCCGTGACATCTTCGGTAACCTCCGTGTCTCTTCGGGCACCTCCGTGACATCTTCGGTCACCTCCGTGACATCTTCGGTCACCTCCGTTTCTCTTCGGTCACCTCCGTAACTACCCGGCTGTTCCCGTGTAAACCCGGATGGATCTCCGTGTCTCTTCGGTGACCTCCGTGACATCTTCGGTCACCTGCGTGTCTCTTCGGTCACCTCCGTACCGTCAACGATCAGCATGTAGACATATAGAGTATGTACGGCATGTTATGGTATTCATCAGTGCATGAGTGACGCATTCAGCCGATGGGGGTGGTCGGTCAGCTTGGTAACGAAAAACGTGGCATTGGTCACCCTCTCTACGACCCATTGTGTGTTGGGGTGTTGTTGTTGGGCCCATTCCAAGGGATCCACGGTGTCCAGTTTCTCCAGCATCGCCTCTAGCGACGCCCGGTTAATGATGGTAAACGGTTGGTCAAATACCCGGATGTTACTGCTCGGGTAAAAATATCGGGCTTGGTCTGTGTCCTTATGCTGCAGCACATAACCAAACGCCAGATTCAACTTGAAGGCCGTAGTTTGATCGTTGAAGATGGCTTCCACGTAGCTGCGTAGACGGGCGAGGTCGGTCAGTCGGAAATTGTAGATATCTTGAATAGGGCGATGACGGTAGAAACAGTGCCGGATCATGGGCCAATGGCGCCGATAGATGTCACTCACTGGATGGCCTTCGTGTAACAGATCGCTAGGAACATTTATGGGTTCGTCCACGAACTGTACTTTGCCCTCCACGTCGTACAAAATCTGGCCCAAGGTCTTGTCGTCGGAATTTGACTGTTGAATTAGGGCGACATCATCATCGGCCCTCGTGCGATGGGTGAGAGTTCCCCCTGTTTCGATATTGATGCCTACGGGCTCTTCTACCTGCAAACGTGGCTGCGGAACAGGGTGTCGTGTGCGTTGGTGTCGCAGCAACTGACTGGTCAGTTTGAAAAGCCCACCACATTCTTCTCATGGACGCTTGGGTACTTCATGGCGTGCACGTGTGTGGCGCTGTAAATGATCCGGGCGCTGAAACGACAGTGTACATATCGTACAGCTATACCGGGCGGTTCCTTCGTGCTTGGTAGCCTCATGCCGACGCAAGTCGTGCAGACGAGTGAATGATTTCGAGCACGTAGTACAAGTGAACATCTTGGTGGTTGACAGAGTGTCTGATGAAACGGCCAGGCCGCTTCCCTTTTATAGCACGCTAGCTGGTATCATGTTCGGGCACCTCCGTGTCTCTTCGGTGATCTCCGTGACATCTTCGGTGAACTCCGTGTCTCTTCGGGCACCTCCGTGACATCTTCAGTGACCTCCGTGACATATTCGGTCACTTCCCGAAAAGACACGGAGGTGGCCGAAGAGACACGGAGGTGCCCGAATATGTCACGGAGCTCTTGGAGCTCAAAGCGTGTGGAGCTCAGAGCTCGGAAGTGACATTTGCATATGACCTCTGTGAGGTCACTTCTGCTTCCGTTCACGTGACCGGAACTGACCTTTGACCCCGGCGCGCAATTTTATCCGGTATTGTTAGCGCGCCGGGGTCAAAGGTCAGTTCTGGTCACGTGAACGGAAGCGGAAGTGACCTCACAGAGGTCATATGCAAATGTCACTTCCGAGCTCTGAGCTCCACACGCTTTGAGCTCCAAGAGCTCCGATCCAAGAGCTCTGCCACACGGGAGCTCCCACCACCACCGGGCGAGGTCCGCCATCTTCAGTCCGTGTCTTTTCGGTGACGGAGTGTGAACATGATAGCACATGTACTGACCTGTCTGTGGGGTTTTTCTCACAATGTCGTTCACTTCCGAGTCTCTTCGGTCACTTCCCGAAAAGACACGGAGGTGGCCGAAGAGACACGGAGGTGCCCGAATATGTCACGGAGGTCACCGAAGATGTCACAGAGGTGCCCGAAGAGACACGGAGGTCACCGAAGATGTCACGGAGATCACCGAAGAGACACGGAGGTGCCCGAACATGATACCAGCTAGCGTGCTATAAAATGGAAGCGGCCTGGCCGTTTCATCAGGCACTCTGTCAACCACCAAGATGTTCACTTGTACTACGTGCTCGAAATCATTCACTCGTCTGCACGACTTGCGCCGCCATGAGGCTACCAAGCACGAAGGAACCGCCCGGTATAGCTGTACGATATGTACACTGTCGTTTCAGCGCCCGGATCATTCACAGCGCCACACACGTGCACGCCATGAAGTACCCAAGCGTCCATGCGAAGAATGTAGTCGGCTTTTCAAACTGACCAGTCAGTTGCTGCGACACCAACGCACACGACACCCTGTTCCGCAGCCACGTTTGCAAGTAGAAGAGCCCGTAGGCATCAATATCGAAACAGGGGGAACTCTCACCCATCGCACGAGGGCCGATGATGATGTCGCCCTAATTCAACAGTCAAATTCCGACGACAAGACCTTGGGCCAGATTTTGTACGACGTGGAGGGCAAAGTACACTTTGTGGAGGAACCCATAAATGTTCCTAGCGATCTGTTACACGAAGACCATCCAGTGAGTGACATCTATCGGCGCCATTGGCCCATGATCCGGCACTGTTTCTACCGTCATCGCCCTATTCAAGATATCTACAATTTCCGACTGACCGACCTCGCCCGTCTACGCAGTTACGTGGAAGCCATCTTCAACGATCAAACTACGGCCTTCAAGTTGAATCTGGCGTTTGGTTATGTGCTACAGCATAAGGACACAGATCAAGTCCGATATTTTTACCCGAGCAGTAACATCCGGGTATTTGACCAACCGTTTACCATCATTAACCGGGCGTCGCTAGAGGCGATGCTGGAGAAACTGGACACCGGGGATCCCTTGGAATGGGCCCAACAACAACACCCCAACACACAATGGGTCGTAGAGAGGGTGACCAATGCCACGTTTTGCGTTACCAAGCTGACCGACCACCCCCATCGGCTGAATGCGTCACTCATGCACTGATGAATACCATAACATGCCGTACATACTCTATATGTCTACATGCTGATCGTTGACGGCACGGAGGTGACCGAAGAGACACGGAGGTGACCGAAGATGTCACGGAGGTCACCGAAGAGACACGGAGATCCATCCGGGTTTACACGGGAACAGTCGGGTAGTTACGGAGGTGACCGAAGAGAAACGGAGGTGACCGAAGATGTCACGGAGGTGCCCGAAGAGACACGGAGGTTACCGAAGATGTCACGGCTCGGGCCTCGACTTGGGGATAGTTGAACTGAGTGTGCTAAAAATAGATCACCAGCTAGTGTGCTATAAAAGGGAAGCGGCCTGGCCGTTTCATCAGACACTCTGTCAACCCCCAAGATGTTCACTTGCACAACTTGCCAGAAGCAGTTTACTCGTCTGCACGACTTGCACCGCCACAAGGCCTCCACCCACAACGATGCACGGTATACTTGTATAACCTGCGCACGGTCATTTAATCGGAAGGATCCTTTACTGCGCCACGAACGCTCATTCCACGAGGGCGCGACGGAACACTGTAAGGATTGTGGTCAACTCTTCAAACGACGCAGTCAGTTAAGACGCCATCAGCGTTTGATTCATGCCCGTCTCTACGGTTTGGGCGACAACTTTCCACTGGGCGACAACTTTCCACTAAAGAGGAGCCGCGGAAGGTCAGACCCAGTGAAGATGAGCCCGGGGAGACGAACGCCACTGGTGATGCGATGACGGAGAGCCCGCCTATACCCACAGTTCAGAAGAGCCTGGATATCCAGCCGGACCCCACCGTTACGGTTTCGAGTCATACGCCTGACAACATCGAACATTTTCCGGACGAGCCCATAAATGTTCCTAGCGATCTATTACAGGACGCCCATCCAGTGAGTGACATCTATCGCCGCCATTGGTCCATGATACGGCAATGTTTCAACCGTCATCGCCCTATTCAAGATATCTACAATTTCCGACTGACCGACCTCGCCCGTCTATGTAGCTACGTGGAAGCCATCTTCAACGACCAAACTACGGCCTTCAGATTGAATCTGGCGTTTGGTTATGTGCTGCAGCATAAGGAGACAGTCCAAGTCCGATACTTTTACCCGAGCAGGAACATCCAGGTATTTGACCAACCGTTTACCATCATCAACCGAGTGTCGCTAGAGACGATGCTGGAGAAACTGGACACCGTGGATCCCTTGGAATGGGCCCAACAACAACGCCCCAACACCAAGTGGACAGTGGAGAAGGTGACCAATGTTACGTTTTTCGTTACCAAGCTGACCGACCACCCCATCGGCTGAATGCTTCACCCATGCACTGATGAATACCATAACATGCCGTACATACTCTATATGTCTACATGCTGATCGTTGACTTGAGCTCAGTAAACACTTGTACCTAATGTGACGGTGCGTTAAATAATAAAACATGGTGTTTGATATTTCAATTTGTTTTGCTGTGAACATACCAAACATGCCCAGGGCGGCTCCCCCAGCCTGGGTATGATGTAACATTGGGGATAATAAACTGTATGAACATTGCTGAACTTGTTGTTATTCACGACAACGGCTATCCGATTGTACAATACAGAACATATATTGTATAATACAGGACATATATGGTACAATACAGGACAGATATGGTATAATACAGCACAGATTTGGTATAATACAGGACATATACCGTGTAATACAGGACAGATTTTGGTATAATACAGAACATATATTGTATAATACAGCACAGATTTGGTATAATACAGGACAGATACTGTATAATACAGCACAGATTTGGTATAATACAGAACATATATTGTATAATACAGGACAAATATGGTACAAAACAGGACAGATTTGGTATAATACAGGACAGATATTGTATAACACAGGACAGATATTGCATAATACAGCACAGATATGGCACAGATATATATTCAGGACAGATATGGTATAATACAGCACAGATATGGTATAATAGAGGGCAAATATTGTATAATACAGCACAGATTTGGTATAATACAGGACATATATGGTACAATACAGGACAGATATGGTATAATGCAGCACAGATATGGTATAATAGAGGAGAAATATTGTATAATACAGAGCAGATATGGTATAATACAGGACATATATGGTACAATACAGGACAGATACTGTATAATACAGGACAGATTTGGTATAATACAGAACATATATTGCAGAATACTGGACAGATATTGTATAATACAGGACAGATATTGTATAATACAGCACAGATATGGTATAACACAGGACAGATATTGTATAATACAGCACAGATTTGGTATAATACAGCACAGATTTGGTATAATACAGGACAGGTACTGTATAATACAGGGCAGATTTGGTATAATACAGGACATATATGGTATAATAGAGAACAAATATGGTACAATACAGGACAGATTTGGTATAATACAGGACATATATTGTATAACATAGGACAGGTATGGTATAATACAGGACATATATGGTATAATGCAGGACAGATGTTGTATAACACAACAAAGATGTGGTATAATGTGTGACAGATATGGATGGTCCATCTCTACACCAAATACCTTCCTTCACTGCCCCAAAATGCCCACTTTCGCTACTACTCCTACTGATGACGTCACCGATGACGTCACAGATGACGTGAACATACTCAAATCGGGATGTACACCCCGAGAGCTACAAGATAACACCTCCCACGACACAATCGGACCAAGGATGGTCCCTCTCTACCCCAAACACACCTCCACGCACCCCCAAAATGGCCACTTTACTTACTACACCCAACTGCGCATGCGCAGGTTGACGCGACTTGCACTTAAAAACACGCCATTCTGACTCTACCCCACACAAGCTTCACTTTGACACCTCCCACAACCCATTTGGACCCATAGTGGTCCATCTCTACCCCAAACACACCCCCCACATACCCCTCAACATGCCTGCTTTCTATACTACGGCCAGACTGCGCATGCGCAGACTATTGCACACGGACGAACCATTAGTCGATACACGGGAGCTTCAAAATAAGACCTCATACGACACCATAGGATCATAAGGGGCTCACCTAGACCCCAAAACATTCACCCCGTATGGACCTATACCTCCATAGACATGCAGTATAGGCCTATGGGCCTACCCAGGCCTAGGTGAACTTTTTCCAAAAATTTCACCGCTTCGCTCCGGGACCCCTCCCATCGTGTTCTAAATGACGAGACGTGAAAAACAAGACCAAACAACCCATATCACACTGAACGTGTGTGAATTCCCCAGGTTGGACCTATACCCCATAGCCAACCTATGGACCTACCCAGGCCTCGGTGAGCTTTTTCCAAAAATTTCACCGTTTCGCTCCGGGACCCTTCCCATCGTGTTCTAAATGACGAGACGAGAAAATCAAGACCCCACAACCCATATCACAATGAACGTGTGTGAATTTCCCAGGATGGACCTCTATCCCCATAGCCAGTATGGAGCTATATGGGCTATATGGTACTTTTCCAAAAATTTCACCGTTTCGCTCCGGGACCCTCCCCATCGTGTTCTAAATGACGAGACGTGAAAAACAAATCCAAGCAACCCATATCACAATGAACGTGTGTGAATTCCCCAGGTTGAACCTATACACCCCTATACCCCCTATATACAGACCCCGGTGACTTTTTCCAAAAATTTCACCGCTTCGCTCCGGGGCCCCTCCCATTGTGTTTTTCTTGGCGAGACGAGAAAAACGAGACCCCACAACCCATAGTAAAGCCCACGAAAAAAATTGACCATCCCCATACCCCATACAGGCATTTTCCCTTATATTGTATAATACAGACCCCTATTATAGGGGTAAAGTCCGTGTTCCGCTTTTTATATTTTCGGAAAAAATCCTAATTTTACATGCACCCACCCCATTGACTTGATAGGCAGGCCCCGATAAGCCCGGGGACCGATATTAGCCCTATTGGCTAGAGTTGATAGGATTTCCCCCTATTTTAGGAGTAAAGTCCGTGTTCCGCTTTTTATATTTTCGGAGACAAATCCTAATTTTACATGCACCCACCCCATTGACTTGATAGGCAGGCCCCGATAAGCCCGGGGCACGATATTAGCCCTTTTGGCTAGAGTTGATAGGGGTTTTCCCCTAGTTTAGGGGTAAAGTCCGTGTTCCGCTTTTTATAGTTTCGGGAAAAAATCCTAATTTTACATGCACCCACCCCATTGACTTGATAGGCAGGCCCCGATAAGCCCGGAGACCGATATTAGCCCTTTTGGCTAGAGTTGATAGGGGTTTTCCCCTAGTTTAGGGGTAAAGTCCGTGTTCCGCTTTTATAGTTTCGGGGAAAAAATCCTAATTTTACATGCACCCACCCATGACTGAATGGCCCTAGAGGAGCGCTTCACTTTGACACCTCACTCGACCCATTCGGCCCACTAGGAACCCACCCCTGTCACAAAACGTCTATTCCCATACTCTTTTTAGGCATTCCCCGTATACATTAACATTGGATGTCACTTGGTTGACATGGGACTACGTTCTGTCCGCGGAGGAATACAAAGGTTACAGGTTGCCGGAAATACTTTTGACCTCCACGTGACCTTGAGCTGGTGGCGCCCCCTGGCGCCCCAGAGGTGAAAGTCGATGGGGCGTCCCCTATACCTTTAACCTGGAAAAAAGGGGACCAAGAGTTACCTCCCTGGAAAATAAGGGCCTTCGTGCACTCTCCGGTGGTACTCTCTGAGATTAGGAATCTAAAATCTCAGTTTTTTATGAACCAAATACTGTAGCCTGAGGGGCGCAAATCAAAAAGTTTCAAGGCCGAAGTGGTCTATCTGCTTTCGTTGCTATGATCTTGCTGAACCTTGTAACTGACCGCCATCACGCACACGTGGTAAATTAGAAAGAGATCTAGCAAAGCTAACGTAAGTCGACACCGGCGACACTAACTTTTATCTCAATGAGAAGGTGTTTACGATCACTTGCTTATGTACGGTGGCCAGTAGGGGACATTCATGTTTTTTACATTTTAGGTGTTTTGCTCTGACTTTTTCGTGTTTTCCTTCGACTTTTCCGTGTTTTCTTTCGACTTTTTCGTGTTTTTCCTCGACTTTTCAGAGTTCTTGTTCGAATTTTCTGTGGGGTTTTTCGAAAACATCGCGAAATGAAAAAAAAATTGTGAAATTGTGTTTCCCACCGCGGTGGAAAGTATTTCCCATCGCGGTGGAAAGTATTTCTCACCGCGGTGGAAAGTATTCCCACCGCGGTGGAAAGTATTTCTCACCGCGGTGGAAAGTTTTTCCCACCGCGGTGGAAAGTACTTTTCACCGCGGTGATAAATATTTCCCACCGCGGTGGAAAGTATTTTCCACCGCGGTGGAAAGTATTTCACCGCGGTGGAAAGTATTTCACAATTTTTTTCATTTCGCCATGTTTTCGAAAGAAAACATAGAAAATTCGAACAAGAACTCTGAAAAGTCGAAGGAAAACACGAAAAAGTCAGAGAAAAACACCTAAAAGGTAAAAAACATGAGTGTCCCCTACGGGCCACCGTACTTATGGGATTACTGTCGTAACCACGCCAATATACAATCCCGACCAAGAACATCTTATCTCCTGTTTTGCTGATAGCGTTTCAGACTTTGTCGAATAGTAGGTGTCAATGGATAATCTGGTGCGGATTTTATGTAACATTTCGTGACATGTATTAACCTACGATGGATGTTTTCCTCGGATTCCATCGAGGAAATAACATCGCTCAGGGCCCTGACATTTCGATGTTTAGGGTGGTTGGCATAAGTCCAGTCAAATGAAATACTTTTAATGTATTACTGGAAATGACATCTTATTGTGTATGTTTTAGTTAATGATATACTAACTTTTACTAACCCAAGAGGGCCCTGGGTTAGATAAGCACTGCTTACCAGGTGTTCGGTTGTAACTTTTACCCTCTATAAATAAAGTTTTTATTATTATTATTATTATTATTATCCGAGATAAGCCTATAGCTAGGGAAGATGTAACGGTATGCACAATGTATAGGGCATAATTACAGTTCTCTTTGAAAAAAATACCATAGCAACAGCCATTAGAAATCATTATTTTGATCAATTTATGTGCCATATAGGCCCTATTGTGGGGAAACTACTTCAAGTTCCAGGAAAGTGATCTCAGCACTTTTAAGACTTGACGGTATTAAGTGTGACATGTTATGTAACATTTACATCGCCAGAAAAGCGAAGACGTCGATATTACCAATATGGAAGCAAGAGGGCGACTGGAACTGTGTTATATCGGGTATGATTAGTTTGGATCCGGCACTTCGGGTTAGGAGTTCACGCAGGAGATCGCCTTAAAAACCCGAGTGCTACTGGAATCGTGGCTCTCCAATAATGATGATGATGTTGAATTGTACATGCCGCCTTCATCATTGACCGTTTGGATCGATACGTTCTTATCCATTTGTTGAGGTGATAATTGCTGGTTATACACCTGTATATCGTGCATGTATGACAATACCCGTGTCCTCTTGAAAACACTAAATCATGTCGCTGCAAGCTTAGCAGGACGTCCTTCCATTATTCGTTAGTGACTTGTGCATTGTGTAGAGGCTTTTATATGATATTTTTGCTGGGATTTATAGTAATATATAGTCTGTGGACAGCAGCAGTTGTCGTCGAAGATAAATGTTATAAATATCGGTTAAGCCATGCTCTGATCAATGACAATTGGTTTTTGACCTGGCTTGTGAGAATGAGGTATTCTGTTCCAGATTATAACGTTGGTTATATTCGATCTGGCATCAGCACACGTGCTAACCAATACTTAGAGGAGATCACCGCCCTGACTTGAGAGGATCATCACACGTGTTAAAAAAATACTCAGAGATCACCGAACTGGCTGGAGAGGATCAGCACATGTGCTATCAAATCCTCACAGGAGCCCTAGCTGAAGAGGATGTTAGCTTTCAGCTTGCCCAGTCGGTGTCGCAAATTCACCACCCCAGTTGTTTTCTGCGTTGTCCTGCATGGAAAGTCGGTTAAACTATGATCAAATATGCTTACTGGAAATATGTGTGTCAGTTGTCATATATACCATGTGTTATATAATATTTAAGATCTGTCATCAGGATCATACTTTCTATTCCGGGTTGAATCTGTTTGTAACTATTGTTTGTCCATATGTTTGGTTAAGGGACCGTTCAAAATTTATCTTGAGGGGGGGGGGGGCCGGTGGAAATTCAACCGATGACCCTAAGTTATGTGTCACCCCCCCTCCTTTGGCTGGAAGGTTACCAATGACCCCCCCTCAACTGATACCATATTTATCAATGACCCCCCCCCCCTCCCATCTCACCACAAACACACGCCCGATTCCAACGAATCCAGGTCATTTCCCCCAGTGGACATTTCCCCCAGCGGACATTCCCCCCATGGACATTTCCCCCAGTGGGCATTTCCCCCGGTGGACATTTCCTCCAATGGACATTTCCCCCACCCTATACTTTTAGGTTATTTTGAACATAGTTTTTAAATAATTTGGCACATCATATATTATAAGGCACATTTTCTGAACAATATAATGGATCACATAGTGATAACATATAAATCATATACATATTATATATTTTAACATTTTAAGAAAACATTATATCATATTGTGGTAAAATAAAAGATGTATTTTTAAACAATATTATTTTGTTCTATTTTTTACCTCAGTTTTCACTTCAGTTCGGTTCTATGCTCATCAAATGGTTTCATGACACCGACCTACGAACAGTTAATGTTACGCTATATTCCATCTATACATCTTTTATATTGTTTTAAAATATGCTGACTGTATAATACTGATATATACTGTGTATATGTATAATAACTTATCCCTTTCTGACTCAATTATCGTAAAACATATGTGGAAATCCTCATATCTTTATATAACGAAAAAAATTGCGTTTTTACAAAATTATTTAAAAACCATGTTCAAAATAACCTAAAAATATAGGATGAAGGAAATGTCCACTGGGGGAAATGTCCACTGGGGCAAATGCCCACTGGGGGAAATGTCCATGGGGGAAATGTCCGTAAACCATTCCAACATAGCTAGGGGCACTAAATGATGCAGTGTGGAATTATATTAAGACCGATTGAAAACACGTTAATAATATGAAGAGCTATTCGTTGATAAAGTGATTCGCGGTATGGTATTATACATATGAAAAAGTGACAGGGAGCGTGACACAGTTTTGCAGTACGACGTAACTGCGAGGAGCGAGGAGATTACATTCTGTATGACGTATTTATTCGCATTCACTGGTTTGAGGTGAACTTATGTCATACTGCATCATGATGATAGATAATACTACATACAACCGCTCAGGGAAACAATGAGGTTATTTTTGTTATACTGACACAGAGATAAACTTTATAAAAATTCGGACGAATCCGACATGATTAATTTCATGCATTCATCATGTCGGCTTCGCTACAAAAACCCTGCAACAAAATAGATGGCGTTTTATTATTATAAAACTATTAAAATTATTATATTTTATAATATTATTCTCATCATGACATTAACTACCGTCAGTGCAACTTGTCTTGTAGTATGCCACAATTTATTTCTTCAACTTTGGGGCAGCATAAATTATTGAATGGTTTGTTTCAGTCTCAAAATGCAGGCTATATTCATCTAGCTAGTCAATGTCCACAATGTCCAGGCTGCACTGCACCTGGGTGTGTTTAGATAAAGGATTTGCTAGATGCACTGTGTACTAATTCAAATCTAACTGGTATGAATAGGGGCCTAGCTTTTAATACATCTTGAGAAGAGTAAATATGATTATAAAGCCATTTACCAGTCTCATGTCCTACTACACTACAGGAGGTTTCTACAGAGATTAATGCTAACAGAACATAGGTCTATCTATGATACTGTATGTTGTTTAGGCTTATGATAAACCATAGAGCCTACTGTTTTAGTAGGCTCCATGGATAAACAAAGCCGTGTTCTGATACATGTGTTTCCTGATCTAAAGTCCACCCTGGTTCTTCGACCTAAAAACATGAAATTCATACAGAAGCTCAAGAAATCCTAGCTGAATAGCTGTCCATTTATCATCATCATTTATCAAGTTACTGATGACCCCCTCTCTACACACAGTCTAGTTACACATGACCCCCCCCCCCCTTCGTAGGGCTCGAAGTTATTGGTGACCCCCCTCAAATTCCACCGCTCCCCCCCCCCTCAGGATAAATTTTGAATGGTCCCTAATAAAAATGTACCTCGTTATTCTCCTTGTAGTCTTTTGTCACTTCCCTCCAAGTTAGAACTCTCGGTATTCCCTCATCCTTAAGTTATCATCAATTGTTCAAGATTCTCGGGGATTTGGATAAGCTGACGGCCATTCAACCGTCAGTCATGTAAACTGCCTTTGCACGGACTTTGCCGGAGATGGCGGTGTCATTGAACACAAGCCGTGGGGCGCATGCGTGATTTTTCGGACGAGTGTTCCATGACAGCCCAACGCTTGCGCATGGCTATCTTTGTTATGATGAGACTATGTCGGAAAAATTGGTGAAGGCGTGATTAAAAGATGATATCTCAAGAACGAGGAATTATTAAGTGTTGAGAGTTGGCAAGCGGCGAGAATGATCAATGTAGACTAAATGAGGTATTATGAGTTATCCAGTGTCGGGGAGTAGGATACGGGAATTTATCCTGTTTTCTGGCGAAAATAGGTATTCGCCAGGAAACAGGATAAATTCCCGTATCCTACTCCCCAACACTGGATAACGAATTTATTTCTACGAGCAGCCTTTTAAACTCTGGAAAGAGACGTGGTAAACTAGGTCTAAAACTTGCTAACCAAATACGAAAAAAGTGAGAAGGAAAACGGCTGAAGACGCGTCAAATATTTTGAAATATTGGGAATCAGCATGGTATATTTGGTCATATTTCATAGAAATATGACAACAAATCTTGACCTTTGCTCGAAATTATAAGTCAAAAGACCGTACAACGCTAGAGTTTGATCGCCTACTCTTCGGTTGATCGGCCGAGCCGGAGTCGAGTCGGCGAAAAACACTGCACAGTTCGCTAACCAAAAACGTCTGAAAATGATCTAATCTTGAATTAAACAGCGTGTATTAAAAACGTCTACTATCTGCTCACAGTATTTTGATTCATATAACCTAGAATTGTACACGTCAAATTCATGTGTGCTCGAGTATCAGCGGTAAACTCCCACATCATGCACATTGTACCGAGGTCGATCTTCGAAGACCAAGACGGAGTCAAGCGTCAGCCAGATTTCGTCACCGTAAGCTGTTCAAAATCATCAGTCTCTACTCACAGCCACAGTACACTATCTTTCCCAGATTTTTCCAGTAACTGTCGGACATTTTATCGGTCAGATTTACGGAGTTGATATCCGGCATATTCTTTATTTCCAGTTCTGTCAGTGGCAGAACACTCCAGCAGCCATGTTTGTTTACACTGAACACTGTGGCTAGCCCCGCGTAGAGGTCAGTCAGTGCAGTAGATTCAAGATTCAAGAATTTTATACGAGACACTCAATGCTGAGCAGAGTACAACGAGCGAGATAACATTGCCAACAACTAAATTTTAAATTTGAACAATAAAGTATACATAACAAAGGATACATAAACCATTTAGCTATATCGTGTTATTGGTATACAGAGTAGAGTAGGAGACGAATATTTATCTTCACTTCACGTGACCGCTCTCGGCCAATGAAGACCTAGGATCTACTGGGAGTAGAAATAAAGTTTATTACTAACCCAGAAACTCTGGCTGTGATAGGTGAATATAGGTAAGGGGCGTGGCATTCCTAGCAACAACAACCAAAAAAAAAATAGACTCCTTAGCCGATGTTTTCGGGCTAAGTTTATTACTATTAGCTGCCGTTTTATTTCGTGTGCAGTTCGGATGGACAATGTCAGACGAAGTTCTATGCATGGGATTTATTGTGCAAAGGAGTACCCTAGGCTGTAGTCGATTACACAGCCATTCGAGACTACAGTCATTCCTGGGCTAGATTTTTACACAGAGAAATCAGACGGCGGCCATAACTGTTGAAAATCGAGTCTTCTGAAAATCTGTCCGCTTCAAAATCAAGCTCCTCCAAACAATATTCATTTACCACTTGATCCGCAAATTCTTGGTTGAGGTCACTGTTCAAATGCATAGTATCCAAAATAACAGTGTCATAAGATATAAAGTCAGAAACTGAAGCAGTTCGTACATTAAAATGACCACAAAGTCATAAAAACTGATCTCATCACGAGGATACGTTTGACGCGCGTATGTTAACGAGCGTAATGTTTAACGCGCGTATCGACCAGATGGTATCAGTACACAATTAATTCTGTTACTTGTTATGTATTAGCGTTAAAAATCGGCAAAAATCCAGAAAATTCACAATGCATAAATCCACCTGGCATGTCAATATTTATCTTGTGCGACATTACCAGTGGAAGTCTTGACAGATGTTGACCATGGAAATTTCAAATTACCGCCACTGACAGCTGATTGGTGCTACAGAATGTCATTCGATTTGTAAACAGGGAGCCTTCTCACTCTTCACTGATCATGTCTTCATCCACCATGCTTTTTTCAAAGTGGCCCAAATCAACACCAGGAAGTACAGTTTGAAGACTCATCTGCAAGTTGAAATATCAAATGTATCAGAAATGCTGAAAATCGCAGCTCATAAAATCCATAAAGATCTGCTCTCAAATTTCTAAACAATGTAGATCGTGGGCACCGACCCGGAAGTGATTAATTGTGTACTGATGCCTGTCAGGAATGGAACCATTGTTAAAATAAGGAATGCTCTCATCTGAACAAACCATACCCATCCCCAAACATTCTTGAGAAGGCACAGATAAAACTATGCACAGATAGAGATTTTACAGCCTATATACCAAGGGTACCCCCTTCATAATTTCCCCTCAGTTTGCCCTATATGACTTAAGACTGAGGTACAAGTAAAAAGTACAATATCTCACTAACCTGTACATATTTTTCCATCTGGTAAAAAGCACCAAGTCGACAATCCTTCTGCCTATAAAAAGAAGTATAAAGCATTAACTAGATATGTTAAACACTATTTTTAATTATTTTTTAATTATTTTAATTCATTTTTTATGAAATTATTCAAATTAAAGTTTAAAAATAAAGAAAACTTAAATTCAAAATGTGTCAAAACATAATTTGTTTTCAACCTGCTCATTTAGGCCACATTTGGTAAAAATTTCCTTCATGGCAGTGGTTAACTTCTCCATGTAATCAGTGGGTCATCCCAGTAATCTATCAAATGGGATTTAAATTTGATGTTGATACAAAGATCAAAGACATGTTTAATCCTGTAATAAGTGACAGCAAGATACACAAATGTGTACACCACACATACCAAAATATAACACAGAGGTGTTTATGGTATACACAACTCCCATATAGAGAATATATGTCAGTTCAATTGGATGGATCTACATCTCATCAAGATCTTGCTGGCAGTAATTAGAAAGATGCACATTTTATTTGTAAACAGTTATTATTACTGAGAAAACTCCTAAATAACATTGAGGAATATATTCTGTGTCAGATTTCAAGTCCATGAATGCAATGTCTGCAAACAGGCAACACTTGTCAAAACACAACATAGAAGAAAAAAAAGGAATAAACTTCAATGACAACATATCTGATGGTCATTTGCTGATCTCTGCTACATTAACAACCATGAAAGATGAGGACAGCTGGAAGTTGCCTAACTTAAACTGTTAACTGTTTGGTGAAAGATTAAAGTGGCAACTTACATTGAGAAAGGCCTATCTTCCAACAGAGTTGGAGGCATACCTCTGAGTCACACTGTGCGAAATTCCCAGAGTTGATGTGTGTGTGGGGGGGGGGGGGGGAAGAGGGTTGTATGGGGCTTGCTAATATTTGGTGCCTGTAATCCATGTTTCTTGCTACCTACAAGATCTCTGATATGAATATGAAAGAGAATTACATACTTAGAGTCCTGGAGATAGTGGAAATGGAATGAAGAGAAAGTATTTGCTATGATGCAAATGTGACTGACAATAAACACACAACAATGAGAAACCCTCAACAGTCAGATTAACTGTTGACTCAGTTAATCAGATTTTATTTGTCTCATTAAAGCTACAAATGCAAAAGGCATTTTGGAAATTCTTTGTGTGTGGAACAAACATCTGAGTTTTTACAGGTGATATAATTAGTATTAATTTCATGTGGTTTTAGACTGATATAAAGTGAATTAATGCATAAATGATTTGAAGCATTGAAGATTTGAACTGAGGTCGCGATTTTGAAAAAAAAGCATGTAATTGTATCTATGTGAATTTCCTTTCTTCCATTTACATTTTATTGTATCTTGAAAGTTCATTTGCTCATAATTACCAGCTGTGTTAAATGAACCTCGTCGTATTTGGCATTGACTATTTGGCCCTAGTACTGACAAATCAGTCATTTTTTGCCTATATTTGCTCCAAAAGGTCTCAATTTTGTCGCAGAAATGGCATAGCAATACAAGAGATGTTAGCCAGCATTATCAGTATGATATTTATTTCAACCACATTTAGCAAGAAAAAAAATAATTTTAACAATTAAAAAAATTATTAAAATTAATTAAAATTTTTATTTTATTTTATTAATAATTTAATAACATAAATTTGAAACAACCCTAATATTTGAACTTAGTTCAGGAGTCATCATGGAAAAAATTGGGCTGATCCAGTAAAAACTGTAGCCACAGTGACGATTTAAAGTTCTCTTGTCAAATGTGAAAATGTCGTGTGACAGGCATCAGTACACAATTAATTCTGTTACTTGTTATGTATTAGCGTTAAAAATCGGCAAAAATCCAGAAAATTCACAATGCATAAATCCACCTGGCATGTCAATATTTATCTTGTGGGACATTACCAGTGGAAGTCTTGACAGATGTTGACCATGGAAATTTCAAATTACCGCCACTGACAGCTGATTGGTGCTACAGAATGTCATTCAATTTGTAAACAGGGAGCCTTCTCACCCTTCACTGATCATGTCTTCATCCACCATGCTTTTTTCCAAAGTGGCCCAAATCAACACCAGGAAGTACAGTTTGAAGACTCATCTGCAAGTTGAAATATCAGATGTATCAGAAATGCTGAAAAATCGCAGCTCATAAAATCCATAAAGATCTGCTCTCAAATTTCTAAACAATGTAGATCGTGGGCACCGACCCGGAAGTGATTAATTGTGTACTGATGCCAGATCAGGTGAGACTTGGCGGAATTCTCTTTGCACAAAGAATAAGGTAGGACCTGTCGATGATGGGTGACTCGAAAGGTGGTCTGATTAAAGTCTGATATATAAATTTGTCGATGGGTGTGAATGTGAGCCAAAATGTGGGTAAAGCAATGATATAGCAGAGCAAATTATATAAGACGGACACGGGCTATGAACTAGCTCCGGCTGTGAACAAAAGAATTGAGACATAACCCCAAGGCAGCCAACCGTGACGAAATTTAGCTTGTGGCGCAAAGGCAGATTTTCAGCCGTAAACAATCTTCCCAGGGGAAGCAATTCCTCGAAACTTAAAGATATTTGAAAATCAAAGTGCCAGGAAGGCCTGGTATCACACTAAAATGGCGATCGCCTAATATGTCCCCAGACTAACCTTATGGGAGCCTTTTAGGAAGATAAAATTGCGTTTATTATGAGACGTTGTTGTTGTAATAGGCTTGGTTTCGCCCTAAAAGTTTTAATATCTTCAAATTAACAACTCTAGCTAGCCGCAAATTCCCACACTTATGTGGGTTGAATTGATATAATATAAACAAATTAGGTGAATACTGTGGTTTGAGGAGCAGAAGATGATTAGAAGCTGATCAGAGTCGAGCACACGTCATCTTCGTTTATTCTGTCTGACTGTTCAGCTGCAAAACACTTCTCCCGTTGTGCACACAGTTTCCTGGACTGTGGAATATTGGATGTTAGATATCAACATATATTTTCAATAAATTATGAAAACATTATGTTACGGTACTTCCATGAAAGGCATTTCCTTTAATGTCAAGCCGAGTTACTATGGGTCTGATCGTGTTTGGAAACTATTCTGTAATCCATTTGTTTAAGGTAAGCGCAAGATAAGGGTCGGGTGGTTGTAACAGAATTTTTTAGATGGACCTGGACCAGCGCGACAGAGTGATTCACCATTGTCGGGTTTTCGGATGATAATTCTCTGACCCCAGCCAAAGACAACCTACAATATATTATCTGCCTAGCTGATAAGTCCAGACTTGATAACTAATGGTCAGTTTTTACCGACAGTTGTCTGACATCTCCTTTTTCAGTCGATACATGCATAAAAGAAATAATTAATTATTCAATTCCAAAGTTCGTATGTCGATAAAGGTATTATTAACAGTTTAATTCATATTTGAACTTCTGAATGAAATTCTGAAGTACTGCTCCTTTGTCGCCTGACTGTATCATCGCATTTCATTTTATAAAATGGAAAAATACAAAATTTCGTTTCAAGATCACTGGCACATTGTGCAATATGTTTGTTAACCTTAAGATGCCTTAATGAAGGTGCGTTGAACTTTTGTCGTTACCTTGCACCATTTAAGCGTCCTGTCTGTGTATTGTGCGCTGTCCTCAGTGCTTTGTAGGGTGGATGGAGGGTGTCTGGTTCCATGCTGCTTCAATGAAGAATCTTTGAAGTAGCAGGAACACAACTGGGCTGAGTGGTGCTTAGTTGGTTCGTCGTGATATAGCTGAAATATTGTTGAAAGCGACGTTAAATTCTATTCGCTCACTCACTCACTCCAGAGAATGACGTATCGCATTCAGCCTTCGATTGTGGCTGTTCATGGGAACACCAAGTATGCCCTACATGGGTAGCACCGGGTAAAGCGGGATTAAACACAAGTTACGAAACAAACGCCATAGAACTTTCACGTTACCGGTACGCTTGTATTTTCCTATCAGCATGCGATATGTATCGCCAAATTTGAGAAAGTTTTTAGTGCAGGCGCTTGGTGGTATAGCCAAATACAACAGTGTTGTCCTCTTTAGGTTTAAATAGTTGGTGAAAGATCGGTTATTATAAAAGGACCCATTTGAAATCAGAAACCTTTGAGGCTTACAACCATTTTCAAGATTCCATTCTCAAAGTGACCCACTTCTATCAACGGTAGTCCTCCTTGGAAATGTGATTTTCTTGTCAAGTTTCAATCTCAAATTGTTTACGAGGAAAAGTCATTCAGATTACGACTTACAAAACTTGTTTTTACATTTTTAAACATTGCCAATTTTGTGAGAGTGAGGTTGCCATGCTGGTAGATCTGTGATCCATACGCTTTCAAGGAACTTGATATATTGTTTGTTATTTCACACAGAAGATCAGGAGGGCTCATTATGTCTCACTGTCATACCCTTTTAATGGTATTTTTTTTCAAAATTGAGAGGTTGTGTACTTTCGTGTTAATAATTTTCAAGACATTGATACTTTTCATGGGGGTGACACCATTCCTGTTATAACAGCACCCCACAATATACAATGTCCACATAGTTAATGAGGAATAACATTTGGTCAAACCTGGATATTTAGACAAATTAGGAAATATTTAGTGTTCAGTGCCATTGAAAGTTGGCCAAAGTTTCACAAGCGTCTAGTAGTTAGCATATAAATCCAAAGAGCTGCACTTCGTTTTACTTTATTACAACGAATGTCACCATTTGTTTTTTCGTTCCAACTGCATAAAGCAGTGCTGCAATTGTTTTTAGTATTTGGAAATGGATCGGGTAGATAAAAATTATGATATGATTTCAATATACAAGTAATCTCGCTGTGTTCGCATTCATCACCATGGGCGTCGCTAGGATTTTTCAAAGGGGGGTCGATTATCATAGCACTTTAGGCGAGGGTCCAGGGGCCGCCTAGGCCCCGGAAGCTCCGGGGTCCTAGATCGCCGGAGATGCGTTCTAAGCGTTTTCCCGGAATTAAATCTGAACAAAATGTATGCAGATTTAGGGTTATATTATACAGCTCTGGGACCTTAGATGGCCTGAGATGCATTCTGCGCGATTTCCAACAATTAAACTAACACGTCATTTGTCAAATATCAGTATTATATTTTATTCTCTTGTCATCTTGAAAACACAATAATAACGCTTTGGGCCTATATACCTCGTAGGCTAACCCAGTGGTGTCGGAACGTAATTGAAAGTTGGGGACCACTATCACAGCCCAACAGGCGGGGGTCCAGGGGCCGCCTAGGCCCCGGAAGCTCCGGGGTCCTAGATTGCCGGAGATGCGTTCTGAACGTTTTTCCGGAAATAAAACTGATCATACTGCATGCACATTTATGATTCTATTTTCAAGATTTTTTTTCTCGCAATTATAAGCATGCATCGATATTGAAAACATCGCAGATCATGCCTTCATCCATTTGACGTTCTAGTTATATTTAAAACATACAAAACGATGAGAGGAGAGGAGTTCTTGGGAGGGAAACCAATATGCCTACAGATACGATTCATTCACACACAGATAAAACAAGGAAATCCTCACAGCCCAACAGGCGAGGGTCCACGAGCCGTTTAGGCCCCGGAAGCTTCGAAGTTCCAGATCTCCAGAGTTTTCTAAGAGTTTTCCCAGAAATAAATTCGAACGTAATGTATGCAGATTTATGGTTCTATTTTCACGTATGTTTCGCATTTATAAGCACTCATCGATATTGAAAAAATCATACTTCATGCCTGAATCCATTTGACTGTTTAGTTATATTTATCACATAAAAAGAACACATAAAAAAACGATGACCTTTACATGATGGAACATTAGCGCCAATATGATAGCGATTCATTTACACAAAGCTAAAATGAGCGATCGTCACAGCCTGACAGGCGAGGGTCCAGGGGCCGCTTAGGCCCCGGAAGCTCCAGGGTCTCCGGTTGCCGGAGATGCGTTTTACCCGTTTTCTCGGAAACAAATCTGAACACAATGTATATTGATTTATCGTTCTATTTTCACATTTGTTTCGCATAAACCCGCATCGATATTGAAGAATATGCCGGACTCCATTTGACTTCCTGGTTTGACACAAACACAACGGGCCTTTTACACACCACTACACGCCTTGGCACTCTATCTGTAATTTTTATGCTTTTTTTATTTTGTTTTTGTTTTCTCTGTTTTTGTTTTTTGTTCTTTGTTTTTTCTTTTGCTTTTTCTTCTGTTTTTTTTTTTTTTTTGGCGCGGCCAAGGGGGGGTCGTTCGCACCGGACGACCCCCCCCTAACGACGCCCCTGATCACCACTGAACGCACCTCATGCTTTAGTGTATTGACCACATTCTTGACCTCACATGTATTGTGGATAAAGTCCTCCTCAAACTCGTCGAACGTCTATATTGCTGTGTGAAATATTAGTTGTAATTAATGTATTGTTCATTTTGTTACTTTACAGATGGAGGCCAGTGCCTGTGACACTGGTTCTCTGTTATCAGACGTACGTGATGAGACTCATTCTGTGTTACGAGGCGTACGTGACGAGACTTATCATATGTTATCAGACGCTCGTGATGAGATGCAATTTCCGTTATCAGACGGACGCAATGAGACTCATTCTGTGTTATCAGACGTGCGTGACGAGACTCATGCTGTGTTACCAGACGTACATGACGAGACTCCTTCTACGTTACCAGGCGTACGTGACGTGACTCATAATGTGTTATCAGAAGCTCGTGGTGAAACGCAATTTCTGTCAGACGTACGTTATGAAACTCATTCACTGTTATCAGATGTACGTGATGAAACGCATTCTCTGTTATCAGATGTACGTGATGAAACTCATTCTCTGTTATCAGACATACGTGATGAGACACATTCTTTGTTATCAGATGTCCGTAATGAAAGTCATTCTCTGTTATCACACGTACGTGATGAAACTCATTCTCTGTTATCAGACGGACGTGATGAGACTCGTTCTGTCTTATCAGATGTACGTGATGAAACTCATTATGTATTATCAGACGGACGTGATGAGTCTCATTCTGTGTTATCAGACGGACGTGATGAGTCTCATTCTGTGTTATCAGACGGACGTGGTGAGTCTCATTCTGTGTTATCAGACGGACGTGGTGAGTCTCATTCTGTGTTATCAGACGGACGTGAAGAGTCTCATTCTGTGTTATCAGACGGACGTGATGAGTCTCATTATATGTTATCAGACGGACGTGATGAGTCTCATTCTGTGTTATTAGACGGACGTGACGAGTCTCATTCTGTGTTATCAAACGGACGTGGTGAGTCTCATTCTGTGTTATCAGACGGACGTGGTGAGTCTCATTCTGTGTTATCAGACGGACGTGATGAGTCTCATTCTGTGTTATCAGACGGACATGATGAGTCTCATTCTGTGTTATCAGACGGACGTGATGAGTCTCATTCTGTGTTATCAGACGGACGTGATGAGTCTCATTCTGTGTTATCAGACGAACGTGGTGAGTCTCATTCTGTGTTATCAGACGGACGTGATGAGTCTCATTCTGTGTTATCAGACGGACGTGGTGAGTCTCATTCTGTGTTATCAGACGGACGTGATGAGTCTCATTCTGTGTTATCAGACGGACGTGATGAGTCTCATTCTGTGTTATCAGACGGACGTGATGAGTCTCATTCTGTGTTATTAGACGGACGTGATGAGTCTCATTCTGTGTTATCAAACGGACGTGGTGAGTCTCATTCTGTGTTATCAGACGGACGTGGTGAGTCTCATTCTGTGTTATCAGACGGACGTGATGAGTCTCATTCTGTGTTATCAGACGGACGTGATGAGTCTCATTCTGTGTTATCAGACGGACGTGATGAGTCTCATTCTGTGTTATCAGACGGACGTGGTGAGACTGATTTTCTGTTATCTGATGTTCGTGTAATCCTGCATAGACTACCTGACTCTGTGATAACTCAGTATCAATCTAAATCAACTTCAATTGTGAATCTGTCGACAAGTGATCATGGTAGAAGGAATACTGTCGAGGTGATTCCGCTGGGTGAACATTCATCATCGCTTGAGAAAGATAATCCTTTTAAGCATGTTAAGCATTCGAGAAAACACAAAGGTAAAAAAACTCCCATGTGTTCAATCCTTGATACCATCTTTGTCAACAAGCCTGATCTGTCTGTACATATGCGAATGCCTACTGGAGAAAATCCATTCAAGTGTTCTCTGTGTGATCATAGTTTCGCCCGTAAAGATACTCTGCGCAGCCATATGAGAACACATACTGGTGAAAAGCCATTCAAGTGTTCTCTGTGTGATCATAGTTTTGCTCGTGAAGATAATCTGCGTAGCCATATGAGAACACACAGTACAGAGAAGCCATTCAAGTGTTCACTTTGTAATGTTAGGTGTACTCGGAAAACTGGTCTTGTTCTCCATATGAGAAAACACACAGGGGAAAAACCGTACAAGTGTTCTGTGTGTGATTACAGATCTTCGAGAAATTCTGACCTCTATAAGCATAGAATGGTACATACAGGGGAAAAGCCATACAAGTGTTCCATCTGTGATTACAGAGCGGCCCAAAAACAGCACATTACGGCTCATATGGCAACACACACTGACGAAAAACCATACGAATGTTCAGAGTGTGACTACAGGACCACACACAAATACCGGCTGGCAAAGCACAGAATGTGTCACACAGGAGAGAAGCCATACAAATGTTCAATTTGTGACTACAGATGTGCTCAGAAAACTTACCTCACTACTCACACGAGAAAACACACCGGTGAAAAGCCATTCAAGTGTTCCATGTGTGATTACAGATGTGCTGGACGATCTGATTTTACCGTTCATGTGAAGAGACACACCGGGGTAAAACCCCACAAATGTTCTTTGTGCAGCTACAGTTGTGTACGGAAATGTCACCTCACTGTACATTTGAGATCGCATACTGGTGACCGTGAGAAACCTTACGCATGCTCTGTGTGTCCTTATAAAGCCGGCACACACAGTGAGTTGTCCCGACACATGAGAAGACACACTATGGAAAAGCCGTTCATATGCTCCGTATGTGATTATAGATCAGCGCATAAAGGGGCCCTTGTTTCACATATGAGAACACATACTGGAGAAAAGCCATACATGTGCTCCGTATGTGATTATAGATCAGCGCATACAGGGGCCGTTGTTTCACATATGAGAGCACACACTGGGGAAAAGCCGTACATGTGCTCTGCGTGTGATTTCAGATCTTCCCGTCAATTTAGCCTGACTTCTCACATGAGAAACCTTACCGGTGTACGGTGTGTGATAAAAAGTTTGCCAGGAACAGCTCGCTTTTTAATCATATAGCAACACATACTGGAGGAAAAAAACTTATGTGCACCGTGTGCGATTACAGGTGTGCACAGAATGCTGCTCTCACTGTACATATGAGGACACACACAGGAGAGAAGCCGTACTCATGCTCTGTATGTGATTACAAATGTGCCCGTCAATATGTCCTGACCTGTCATATGAGAAAACACACTGGAGAAAAGCCATACGAGTGTTCCGAGTGTGATTTTAGCTGTACCCGGAGAGACACACTTGTTAGCCACATGAGTAAACATACCGAATAAACGCTATACATATATGTGGAGTAGAATCAATATCAGCTAACTTGTCATATCAGTGAACACACTTGTACGATATTTTGGTTGGGTCGCCCGATAAACACCCATCCAAACTGCACAAATTACAAGCGTCTAGTCCGTCATTCATAATCCAGCCGTCGTCCATTAGAGAATATCCGCGTCCATAATCCAAAGATCTATATTCCATATTCCATATAACAGTATTAGCACCAAATTCAAAAAGACAATCATAGTATACATAAACATAGACTAGTTTCCTGCAAGGGAGAAGCGGTCAGCAGTTTTCAATGATGCCGGCAAGACATCATGATGTTCCAAAAATATCAAATCTGTATCGCTGATCAGTATTCTTAATCCATAATATTCGTTGTATAGTCGTCATCTAAAGAATGATGTATCTCAGTCACGCTTTGATTGTGACTGTTCATATGAGTATCATGAGGATCTTCAAGTACATGGGTTCATACGGCCCCTAGCCCCGGGTTAAGCGGAATTAGACACAAGTTACGAAACGTAGCGCCATAGATCTTGCACGCTACGTTCGTATTTTGCTATCAGCGTGCGATATGTATCGCCAAATTTGAGAAACTTTGAGTGGAGGCGCTTGGTGGAATAGCCCTGTTTTATAAGTTTCTGCAACAATGTTTTGTGACGTTGATTAAAATCGTCACATTTAACACAGGATCTAGCAAATGCTACTAAACGAGATATGTATACGCCATATGCAGGTCCCACTGGAATATTACTGTTCAGAAAGGGATAGTTTACGATGTCGAAATTGTAACCGGTAAGTTACGTATACGTATCAGCGAAGAAAGTGATATATTCACTGCAGTGAAAAACGTGATAAAGTTATGATTACGACAATATAGCTTGGCGCTCTCCCTTTGTGAACTTGTTGTCTTCGGTGGAGGACTGCTTATTGCCGTTTAATCTACTCTTGGTGTAGTGCTGACTGATTTTGGTATGGATACATCCCATAGTAAATGAATGGATCCGTTAAGTGAATAGAACATATTTTGACAGTGCTTCAAATTTTCTATAAATTACCTATCCGCATAAATGGGTAACCTAAGTTTGTTCTACTCTCTCTCGGTACGGCGCATCACGTTAGGCACACCGGTTCTCGTCAGATCACCGAAGTTAAACAGCGTTGAGCTCGGTCAATACTTGGATGGGTGACCGGGTGCTGTACTGGCTGGGCTTATCAGTATCCAGGATAATAGGAACTGTGGACACTCGTGTTCTGGTACATGTAGGCACCGTCGTGATATGACTGAAAAAATGTTGAAAACGACGTTAAATCCTACTCACTCACTCACTTGTTCTACTCCCGTATACATGTATGTATGCATGTTTGTAGTTTATGATTGTATGTAAGTATGAATATACACAGTGATGTTGATGATTGTATGTAAGTATGAATATACACAGTGATGTTTTGTATATTTGTTACAAGTAGGTCCACCCACCCCTCCATTCCCTTCCCTTCCCCGTCGTGATATAGCTGAACAAAATGTTGAAAGCGACGATAAACCCTGTTCACTCACTCACTTGTATATTTGTATTATATATCAATGTGTATAAATATCCGACTTTGTATTTGTGCCTCTGTAAATATATGTATGTATAATTCGGTGAATTACCTGCCTTTGGTAATTGATGTAGAGGCTAATTATAAGTGTCATATATATATTCTTTTAAGAATATTTGTCATGAGACTCCTGTGTTATCTGATGTGTACGTGATGAGACCTTCTGTGTTATCTGTTGTACGTTGTTAAGGACGTTCTGCACAGTTTCGTATTAAAAACGAGAACCCCAATATTGTAGGGGTCACAGTGTGGAATTCCACCAGAACTTACTTGTAATTTAAGTGGAAATGCTATGGCGGGTGGTTGGGTGGGTTCAGGTCCCTGTTGCTTCAATGCATTTTGCTGAGAAGCAACAGGAACTTGAATATGTGATGTATAGCACTGTAATATCACTTGTCTTTATTGCACCATGTGAGCGTCCTGGCTGTGTCTTGTGCGCTGTCCTCAGTGTTTTATAGGGTTGATGGGGGTGACTGGTTCCATGCTGCTTCAAAGATTTCTTCTTTGAAGTAACAGGAACACAACTGGGCTGGGTATTGCTTAGTTGGTTCGTCGTGATATAGCTGAAATATTGTTGAAAGCGACGTTAAATTATATTCACTCACTCACTGGAAATGCTATGATATAAAGTCAGTCTAAAGGTGAACCGAAAATGAGAATAAATGAGTTTAGTCCGTATTCCGACTCCGTGGGAGGTGATGATTTCATTATGAGGATAGGATAGACGCGCGTCAGTTAACGAGTGTAATGTTTAACGCGCGTATTGTGTGGCCCTGGTGAGAGGTGGAGAATTTCTTTTGCAAAGAATAAGGTAGGACCTTCGGCAATGGGTGACTGATTAAAGTCTGATATAAGTGTGGCGCTATAGGAATGTGGGCCGGGCGTGGATGAACTAATTATCGAAGACCTTAATCTGCATTCCGAAATGCAACCCCTACAAGATATTTTATAATACTGATTTCTGTAGGGTTTGCCAGTTTAAGGCCTTTGTTATTATTTCTTTGAAAGGCATTTAGAAGTCGGCGTATATAACACAAGGCTATTCTATGGATACCAACTTCTTTGTTATTATGTCATGCACATATCCGCTGTAACAATAACTCACTCACTCTAGCTGTGATAGGTGAATATAGGGTAAGGGGGCGTGGCATTCCTACCACAGCTCAGAGCGAGGGTAGGTTAGAATTTGGCGATAAAATCTGGTGTTTCGAAAAATGCCTTTTCGCAATCTTTCGCTGACAAAAATAACGAAACGGGAGATAAATAATATGCCAATTTGATACAGTTTGACGGACCTGAGCTTCTTTGTCCGTGTACCATCTCTCATGACTGTTTTGATGCTGACAAAATGTGATCAAATGTTGGAGAAAAACCTCGACTTATTTGAACCTTTTCGCGCCTTTCTGACATCTTGTAAGAATATGACCTTCGCTATTTTTATCTCGTGACGTTTCTGATCACGTGAATAAACACACGTCGCTATTGGTTTATAACCGTCATGGATCGATTTCTTGATGACGTGAGCCAAAAGGTCAACCACATTCTGCGCATGTCCGTGTCAACTGTGGAGAAAGAATTACAACGGTTTTGTTGACAAAATCCGTGTTTGAAGGCAGATTCCATCTGATTGAAGGAGTCATTAGGTGGTTGTCGTAGTGCTGGAGATGCCTATCATATTATTTATTCGATAAAATTGTTTTTGTGCCTGTGTCTGAATTCCCCACGCCGTGTGCAGTAAAAGATCTCGAGCGACTGACGTCTTATTTAGTTATTTCCATTTCCGGCTCTATCAGTCATACGGGCTAAGGAGTCCGATTCAGCAACAACAATAACAAAAATAGACTCCTTAGCGGATGTTTTCGGGCTATAACAACATCAACAGTATTGCTAATGAGATGAAGGGAGTATATAATATTCAAAATTTGAGTGTCAAAGTAATTACTGGTCATGAAATCCCAAGTAAATAAAGTTTGAAAATTAGGCGAAAAATATTTGTGGAGTAATTATGAAAACATTACGGAAAAGAATTTGCCAGAATATGAAATATCGCTTTCGACTAACAGACGTTAAAAGAGTGATGTAAATGTACATGAACATATTAGGTTTTACACCCGCGAATAAAAGTCGATTTTCCAGCACATAAAGGTGAATACAACTAACCTGTATGAACCACGTGCATTTGAGTTCGCCATTTTAAATTGGAAGCGGAAGTTCTAAACATTACTCCGCACCGCTCGGGAAGAAGAACATATCATTGGATGTAATATTAAAAAGAAAATAAGCATGTACTAAATAGTGAAATATTTTAAAATGCATAAAACGAGATATGTTGAAGTTAAAGGTGAACTGCAAAGGTTTCATATTTCCCTATTTATATTCTTCGCGGGCTAGTTAATGATGGACATATCAGCCCAAATACTCTGTTTGGTTTTATTTGAAGTATTTTGTCTCCTGGTAGCTTTTGAAAAGTGATTTAAAGTTGGCATCTCAAGCCCGGCCGATTTCAGAAATGAAATCCGCATCGCTTATCTGCCCTTGTTTGACGTTCGATTGTGACGTCACATCAGACCATCTTGCCAGGCGTCAATACAATAACGTTCAGTCTCCGGGCGGCTGGTCTGACGTGACGTCACAAGCAAGGAAAGATAAGCGATGACGTTTTGCAAATCTGAATTCAGCTGTGCTAGGGGTACCGACTTTTAAAAAGATTCTAGCAGACAAGATAATTCAAATTAAACCAAGTGAAGTAGATAGACCGGTATTTCTATCATTATTCAACCTATATAAAATGTGAAACGGGGAATCTAAAAACCTTTGCATTTCACCTTTAAGAAAAAGTCTAATGAATTAAATTTTTCACATGATAAGTGCTGAACTTTTTACTTCCTGCGCAATAGAGTACTTCGCCGGTGGGTCTATTGTTTCTCTATGACAGTTGAAGAAAAGTTCAGATTTCCACGTAAATATAATGACGATTTATGAACAACCCAAGAGGATTAGTGTTACATGTAATTCTGCACGTTTATATGTCTGCTGTTCAACGATCGCACACGAATAAAATTAGATTCTGTGTTTTTTCTTTGGACTGATTTGGGCTTTGGTGGTGGTGTTACGTAAGGTATGTATACATGACGACGGTGTACAAGATCCTGCGAGAATTAAACTCAAAAGTAAATTATAACATTTAGCACATGAATATTTTATTTTATATTACGAACTAATCCCTATCATGTTATATATGTAAACGAAAGTTGGTTATTTTTATTCAACTTTTTAGATGAAACCACGTGTATGGTGGTCTCTAGTTTGTGACGTTACACACGTGTTAGTGTTGGAAGAAATTGTCAATCTCTGAATAGTTTTTCGTGATATTATGGATCGCAAACATAGAAGACATAGAAGAAAATTTTGTAGTGCCAGTAGAAGGTCATTTGGCAGCACTAGTATTACAGCTCATGTCATGCCAACTGAAGAAGAAAATGTGGAATCTGTAGAACCATCTGAGGCTATTCAAGGTCTTGCCATCAGATGGCAGACTTCTACTTCCGAGACAGGTAAGTAGTAGGGAAAGGGTAAATCTATTAGTATAAATTGTGCAGGGCCGTGTAGGTATAGGGGAAAATGAGGTGGGATTAGGGATATTTTCATAGTTAAAGGGGGGGGGGAGAAATGGCCATAATATTAAAGTTACAGGGAAATGAGGGGTGGGGGGATGAGGGATAATGTTACAGGTACAGGGAGGATGAAATGAGGATGGTTGATGTAACGGATGACGTCACATTTACAGACTAGTGGAGGGGTCTTGGATTGTACGTCTTGGGCTTGAGGTGGGCCATCCTTGGTCCGATTGGATTGTGTGAGTTATGAAGCGTTCCTCAAGATGTGTGTTTTCAATCCTTAACCATACTGAAACACTGGGTTTTATGGCCCACCATAATTTTTATGTCTGCTGCAAAGTTGTCGGCATCTTTCACAAATGGGTACCGGTACCTTCCCTTCTGTAATTTGGCTATATGCAGAAATCTAGTAAATTCTTCTTTAAATAGCACAACACTTAAAAGCCTAATTTTATTTGATCATGTCGGAGTTGTTGATTGAAGGAAGATACTTTTGTCTAGTTCAGTATATTTCATAGTCTTCGAAAGTTGTGGTCATGTCAAAAAGTATCAAAGTAACAGGTGAGTTTTTAATTTCAAATTGTTTTTCTCTTTAATTTTGACTCAAAGAAAGTAATTCCCTTTGATGTCAAGCCGAGTTTCAGGAGTTTTAATTCTTTACCATACCCTGACCTCTATTACATAGGAAAAAAGACGAATAGAACCGCTCAACACGGTCGTTTGTAAGGGTTCTCATAAACGAACGAAGGCCTATCTTTCCAAACGCCACCCATGTATTACTTCCCATGTGGACCAACCTTCGAAATATATACGCTTTGAATATCTAGATCTTCCTTTGAGGAAAGAAATTAACTCTTCGCGCCAAAAAACGGCTAATTCAACTTTTAGGGATGTCGCTGAGTGTCTGTTCCGCCAACACTGTATGTACCGGGCTATACAATATTATCCGCGACGATTGGTCGAAATTATCTCCATTGGTTTGCTCACTATTTTTAGCAATGACCTACCAGGAATTTCAATGATCGGCTCTCCCGTCCTCGGTGACAAGGAGTTTTAAAACGACCGAGCTACGGAGAATGCGCGTAGTATTCAGGGACAGATAGTATGTCGGGAGCAGATAATCCAGTGGACGGAAGGTGACTTTGGAAGATAATTTCGACAAATCGTCGCGGATCACATTTGTAATATAGTGTTGATAAATAACCCCACGTGCTGTTCTATATTTAGTCCAAGCTATATTTGGTATTGCTTGCTATCGGGTGAGCTATCTTTACCAGGTATTCAGTACGTTCTGTTTCGCGCAAAGCACCCTGGGAGAGGATGTCGGGTGAGGTCCAAACAGACATGTGGTTATTCAGAATACAGACAGCCTTTTTAATTCAGTGCTTGTTCGGAGTTTATTAGCCCGAATACATCGGCTAAGGAGTCTATTTTTTGTTGTTGTTGTTGTTGTTGTTGCTGAAACGGACTCCTTTGCCCGAATCACTGTTACAGACCGATGTGTGTTGAGGTGCAAGAATACCCGTTACAAAATGCGGAAGACATCTTCGCTACCCTAGCAGGAGAGACGGTATTCACAAACCTAGATTTGAGTAGTGCCTATCAGCAGCTAGAGTTAGATCCCAAGTAGGAGGAACTGTTAACGATAAATACCCAGAAAGGACTTCATTGGATGAATCTCTTACCCTTCGGTGTCTCAAGCGCGCCTGTAATATTTCAGTCCAAACTGGAACAAATCCTTCAGGGGCTGGAGAACGTGAAATATAGGCTGGACGACATATTATTATGGTCTGTCACGATTGAGGAACACGTAAATCTGTTGGCTACGGTACTAGAGTGCTTGGATAAACATGGAATTCGGTTGAAATTACCAAATGTGTGTTCATGAAGTCAAACATGGATTACTTATGCCATAACGTGGACCAAGAGGGAATCCATCCGCTTCCAGACAAGGCAGCAGCCATAGAAAACGCGCCGGCACCAACAAATGTGACCGAATTGAAAGCATTTATAGGCTTGCTCAACTATTATTGCAAATGCTTGCCAGATCTATCCACAACTGCAGCCATTGCACAAATTGTTGCAGAAAGAAAAGACTTGGAAGTGGACTGAGGCATGTGATCAGACATTCGGAGAATGCAAACAGAAGTTGGTGAACAGTCAGCTGTTATTTCATTATGACATCAAGAAGCTACTGAAGCTTGCTTTTTACGCGTCGTCTTACAGTTTGGGAGCCGTGGTTTCACACTTAGAAACCGATGGCTGGGAGAGGCTAATCCGTTCGCATCACGAACTATGAGTAGTAATGAGAAGAATTACTCACAGTTGCAGAAGGAAACGCTCTCGATAATTTTTGGACTTAACAATTTTCACCAGTATCTCTACGGGAGAATCTTCGCTTTGGAAAATGACCATAGGCTACTGACAACCATCTTGGGTCCACATTCTGCATTTTCTATTTGACTTACTTGGACGAACTTCCTGTGACCGCACAAAACATCAGTGAAGCTACAAAGAAGAATCCTACCTTATCGCGTGAGTGTGGTATTATACCATGAATGGTTGACCCAATTCTGTGTCGGATCCAGAGTTGAAACCGTGCTTCACCAGGAGAGATGAACTCTCGGCTGAACAAGGAGGTGTGTTGAGAGGAATGCGCGTTATCATTCCGCCCACGTATCGTGAACTACTTCTTGATGACTTACACGAAGTGCATCCTGGGATGTGTCGGGTAAAATCCTTAGCACGCAGCTACTTATGGTGGCCTGGGCTAGATTAAGACATAGAGTCTAAAGTGCGGAACTGCACCGTCTGCATTGCAGTTCGCAAAACTCCATCTGCAGCACATCTTCGTCCTTGGCAATGGCCGAGACGCGTGTTGCAGACTCTACATATTGAGTACCAGAATCAAAATTTTCCACTGGGTTCGACCACGTCGAGTAAAACCATAGGAACATTATTCGCATCGTATGGCATTCCAGAGGAAAGTGTCGGATAACGGTTGGCAGTTTACCAGTACAGAGTTCTGACAATTCACTCAACGAAATGGAATTCGTCATATACTTACCCCGCCATATCACCCTGCATCCAATGGGGCGGCAGAACGATCCGTCAAGATCGTCAATCAAGCCCTGGTGAAACAAGTCCTGGAAGCTAAAAATCGTGATCGCAAGATTAGCTTGGAACATCGGCACGCTAGTAGTATACACCGAGCATTTCGACGCAATGGCGCTTCACTGCGCATGCGCAGAACCTTTTGTGACGTCACAGCGACCTGTTTTGGGGAGGTTTTGTGGAGGTGTGCGCATGCGTGTGGGTTGGGTGGTGGGATGGTGGTGGGTTTAAGATGGCGGCTGTGGGTTGGGTGGTGGGATGGTGGTGGGTTTAAGATGGCGGCTGTGGGTTGGGTGGTGGGATGGTGGTGGGTTTAAGATGGCGGCTGTGGGTTGGGTGGTGGGATGGTGGTGGGTTTAAGATGGCGGCTGTGGGTTGGGTGGTGGGATGGATGGTGGGTTTAAGATGGCGGCCTGGATGTATTCATCCGCGGTGATGCGGTCTGGCCGCGGTTTTGGCGGTGATTCGGTCTCGGGAAAAAGCTTCCGCGGAGAAAAAGTAGTCCCTAGATAAAATGGTCGGATGGGGTCGAGTGAGGTATCAAAGTGAAGCTGATGTGAAGGGGCATCTAATGGGCTGGGTGTGGGGTTGAAATATCGGCCTTCTGCGCATGCGCGGTGGCCGAAGGGTATGAAAATAGCCGTGTTGGAGCTAGGGAAGCCACTAAGGGTCCGATGGGGTCGAGTGAGGTGTCAAAGTGAAGCATTCGTGAAGGAGCATCTGATGGGCTGGGTGTGGGGTTGAAATATCGGCATTCTGCGCATGCGCGGTGGCCCAAGGGTATGAAAATAGACGTTTTGGCATCTAGGGGAGCCACTATTGGTCCAGTGGGGTCGAGTGAGGTATCAAAGTCAAGCATTCGTGAAGGGGCATCTAATGGGCTGGGTGTGGGGTTGAACTATCGGCAATCTGCGCATGCGCTAAATAATAAAACATGGTGTTTGATATTTCAATTTGTTTTGCTGTGAACATACTAAACATACCCAGGGCGGCTACCCCAGCCTGGGTATGATGTAACATTGGGGATAATAAACTGTATAAACCTTGCTGAACTTGTTAGTGTTATTCATGACAACCGCTATCCGATTGCATAATACAGATCCGACATTCATCCGCGTGATGACGCGCGCGCCGCTCGCGCTGCGGGGGGGGGGGGCGCCGGGGCGGGAAAAACAAAACCCCCCGGAGGGTTGAACGTTGGAACTCTTCTGGGTTTGGAGGTAGTTTTAGTGAAAACCGGAAGTGACGTCACAATCCCCACGTGACCTGCGCAGCAGAATGGATACGACACCCTAGTGTAACCCCCTCACCTAGGCTTCACATGGATACCTCACTCGATCCCATCGGCCCATGAGAAAACCCGCTCGAGCCCAAAACGTCTATGTTCATACCCTTGGGCCACCGCGCGCATGCGCAGAATGGTGACAACGCCCAAGCCGCTAGTCCAGTCAGATGCCCCTTCACCTAAGCTTCACTTTGATACCTCACTCGACCCCATTGGACCATGAGTAACTCCCCTACATGCCAACACGGCTATTTCCATACCCTTGGGCCATCGCGCATGCGCAGAATGGTAACAACGCCCAAGCCGCTAGTCCAGTGAGATGCCCCTTCACATAGGCTTCACTTTGATACCTCATATGACCCCATCGGACCAGTAGTAACTCCCCTAGCTCCAACACAGCTATTTTCATACCCTAGGACCACCGCGCATGCGCAGAATGACGCTATTTCAAATCCACTAGTCCAGTCAGATGCCCCCTCACATAGGCTTCACTTTGATACCTCACTCGACCCCACTGGACCAGTAGTAACTCCCCTAGCTCCAACACGGCTATGTTCATACCCTTGGGCCACCACGCATGCGCAGAATGCCGATATTTCAACCCCACACCCAGCCCATCAGATGCCCCTTCACGAATGCTTCACATTGATACCTCATATGACCCCACTGGACCAATAGTGGCTCCCCTAGATGCCAAAACGTCTATTTTCATACCCTTGGGCCACCGCGCATGCGCAGAATGCCGATATTTCAACCCCACACCCAGCCCATCAGATGCCCCTTCACGAATGCTTCACATTGATACCTCATATGACCCCACTGGACCAATAGTGGCTCCTCTAGATGCCAAAACGTCTATTTCCATACCCTTGGTCCACCGCGCATGCGCAGAATGACGCTATTTCAATCCCACACCCAGCCCATCAGATGCCCCTTCACGAATGCTTCACTTTGATACCTCACTCGATCCCATTGGACCATTAGGAGCTCCCCTAGCTCCAAAACGGCTATTTCCATACCCTTGGCTTCACATGGATACCTCACTCGATCCCATCGACCCATGAGAAAACCCGCTCGAGCCCCAAAACGTCTATGTTCATACCCTTAGACGTTTTGGCATCTAGGGGAGCCACTATTGGTCCAGTGGGGTCATATGAGGTATCAATGTGAAGCATTCGTGAAGGGGCATCTGATGGGCTGGGTGTGGGGTTGAAATATCGGCATTCTGCACGTGGCAAAAAGCCTGGGTGCATCTGGGGAGCACTGGCCAGTGGGGTCTCTGGGTATCAAAGTGAAGCATTCGTGAAGGGGCATCTGATGGGCTGGGTGTGGGGTTGAAATATCGGCATTCTGCGCATGCGTGGTGGCCCAAGGGTATGAACATAGCCGTGTTGGAGCTAGGGGAGTTACTACTGGTCCAGTGGGGTCGAGTGAGGTATCAAAGTGAAGCCTATGTGAGGGGGCATCTGATTGGACTAGTGGATTTGAAATAGCGTCATTCTGCGCATGCGCGGTGGTCCAAGGGTATGAAAATAGCTGTGTTGGAGCTAGGGGAGTTACTACTGGTCCGATGGGGTCATATGACGTATCAAAGTGAAGCCTATGTGAAGGGGCATCTCACTGGACTAGCGGCTTGGGCGTTGTTACCATTCTGCGCATGCGCGGTGGCCCAAGGGTATGGAAATAGCCGTGTTGGCATGTAGGGGAGTTACTCATGGTCCAATGGGGTCGAGTGAGGTATCAAAGTGAAGCTTAGGTGAAGGGGCATCTGACTGGACTAGCGGCTTGGGCGTTGTCACCATTCTGCGCATGCGCGGTGGCCCAAGGGTATGAACATAGACGTTTTGGGGCTCGAGCGGGTTTTCTCATGGGTCGATGGGATCGAGTGAGGTATCGATGTGAAGCCTAGGTGAGGGGGTTACACTAGGGTGTCGTATCCATTCTGCTGCGCAGGTCACGTGGGGGTTGTGACGTCACTTCCGGTTTTCACTAAAACTACCTCCAAACCCAGAAGAGTTCCAACGTTCAACCCTCCGGGGTGTTTTCCTGCCCCCGCCCCGGCGCCCTCCGCAGCGCGAGCGGCGCGCGCGTCATCACGCGGATGAATGTCGGATCTGTATTATGCAATCGGATAGCGGTTGTCATGAATAACACTAACAAGTTCAGCAAGGTTTATACAGTTTATTATCCCCAATGTTACATCATACCCAGGCTGGGGTAGCCGCCCTGGGTATGTTTAGTATGTTCACAGCAAAACAAATTGAAATATCAAACACCATGTTTTATTATTTAGCGCACCGTCACATTATGTACAAGGGTTTACTGAGCTCAAGTCAACGATCAGCATGTAGACATAGAGTGTGTGTACGGCATGATATTCATCAGTGTGCGGGTGACGCATTCAACCGATGGCGGTGGTCGGTCAGCTTGGTAAGGAAGAACGTGGCATTGGTGACCTTCTCTACTACCCATTGTATGTTGGGGCGTTGACGATGCGCCCATCTCAAGGGTTCCACGGTGTCCAGTATCTCCAGCATCGTCTCTAGTGACCTCCAGTTAATGATGGTGAGCGGTTGGTCAAACACATGGCTGTTATTACTGGCATAATAATACCGTAACTGGTCCGTCTTTTTGTGACGTAAGATGTACCCGAAAGCAAGATTCAATTTGAAGGCCGTAGTTTGATCTTTGAAGATGGCTTCCACGTAGCTGCGTAGACGGGTGAGGTGGGTCAGCGGGAAATTGTAGATATCTGGAATGGGGCGATCACGGTGGAAAATGTGCCGTATCATGGGCCATTGGCGCCGATCGATGTCATTCACTGGATGGGCGTCCTGTAACAGATCGCTGGGAATATCCACTGCATCTTCCAGAAAATGTCCGATGTCGTCAGGCGTATGACTGGCAACAGCAATGCTAGGGACTGGCTGGATATCTAGACTCTTCTGAACTGTGGGTATAGGCGGGCTCTCCGTCATCGCATCACCAGTGGCGTTCGTCTCCCCGGGCTTATCTTCACTGGGTCTGACCTTCCGCGGCTCCTCTTCAGTAGGAAGTTGTCGCCAAAACCGTGGAGACGGGGCATGAATCAAACGCTGATGCCGTCTTAACTGACTGCGTCGTTTGAAGAGTTGACCACAATCCTTACATTGTTCCGTCGCGCCCTCGTGGAATGAGCGTTCGTGGCGCAGTAACTGATCCTCCCGATTAAATGACCGTGCGCAGGTTATACAAGTATACCGTGCATCGTTGTGGGTGGAGGCCTCGTGGCGTCGTAAATTATCTAGACGAGTAAACTGCTTCTGGCAAGTTGTGCAAGTGAACATCTTGGTGGTTGATAGAGTGTCTGATGAAATGGCAAGGCCGCTTCCCTTTTATAGCACGCTAGCTGGTAATCTATTTTTAGCACACTCTACCCCAAGTCGAGGATCGAGACTGGTGTACTGGTGTACGACTGAGCGGCATTGCGCGCGCGCGCATGAACACCCTCATGCATACCTCAATGCAGGCGCAGACGCGAAGTGCCCGGATGTAAAAATGACGTCACTTCCGGTTTGGGTGAATGGAGCGTGACGTTTGGACATGTCCAGACTTGTCTGACCGCCATTTTTGGAAAATGGCGGATAATGGCGGAAGGTGGCCGCCATTGTGTGGAAATGACGGCTAATGGCGGCTAATGCCGGAAGGTGACCGCCATTGTGGAAAAACCCCACAGACAGGTCAGAACATGCATTCCTATGATGTTCACGCATAATAAAAGGATTGATCTGTAATCTGTGTTGTTGTTGTTGCTCTCTATTTTGGACTAACCCATCAGAATAGTACGTATCACGGACTACACCCGACGTCTAGGCGCGCATGTGTGACATGGTCTATAAAACACGTCTCTCGGGATCACACACCTTCATTTCTACAGAGCCATGACGGAGATCCAGCCCTGTGCGACTCGCATTTTACAGCATGCCACCGCGGTGAATTCATTCACGGGTTACCGAGCAGTGGTCCGGTCCATGTTTGCAGATGGCGATGACAACGAGGGACGACGGCAGATCCTGAACGAGTTCACAGAAGCGGTCCTCCACAGAGTGCACTCGATGGAGAGGCGTGCCATCACTCACCACTACTGGATTATGACAGCCATCCTTGATGCTCGGGCTATGGACCACGAGCGCTCACGCCGGAACCAGCGCCGGCTGGTTGGCCTCATACTAGTCTGTGCCCTATTGACCCTGGCGCTGTGGTATTGACACTATAAATACGAGGGTCAGACAGAGTGTGTGTCATTTCACCGTTCGACATTTGGAGCAAGCATGTCATCCGACCTACGAGCCATCCTGCCCCTTACACCCCAGGTGGGGTTACACGTCTATGAAGATAAAGTCACCCTGGTGGAAGACCGTGGAGATATTTGCTGGGCGCCCGCTGACACCATATCGAATACGGTGACGCTACAGCGTGACGGCTGGACCAAATTTAAACGGGTGTTGAGCGACGAGCTCGACGGACACCTCATCCACATAGACAATGTGATCTACGTATACCGTACCTCCCTCTTCCTACGCCTGGGCTGCTACCAAGACCCTACGCGAGGCTTCACCCTAGTCCCCGATCTGTGGTCAGCCTTGAACAAAGTGGTGCCTATTGTGGACCAGCTGTTTACACCGGACGAGCGATTATCAGACCAGTTGGCGTGGGTTCGTGCTATGGACGAAGCGCTGGCTGAACCCCATGAACAACTACATGAACCCGACGACGACGATGCCATTGATTACCCGGCTAGACTCAGTCAGCCCAATGACATGACCACCTGATCCTTTGATCTCACGGGGTTCTCCCTATAAATACGAGAGACAGTGAAATCTGGTACCATTCACGTACTGACCATGACGGAGCATATAGTACTGGCGTATTTCAGCTTGACCCCCGAGGTTTTCCTGCACGTGTATGCGGATAAGGTCGATATCATGGAGGAGGTGGTGGGAGACACGGACCCTACACAACCGTGCCCGGCTCACATTCGTCTGTCCCGGGAGGGCTGGACCAAATTCAAACGGGTGTTGTCTGATGAACTGGACGGCGACCTCATCCACTTGTGTCACGATGTGTACATCCGACGCGGTCCTTTCTTTGCTCAATTGGCTCGGCTAGATGGAGGTACAGTGCATTTTACCCTTCACCCTGATCTATGGTCTGCATTGGAAGATGCCGTGGTAGATGTGGATGAAGTGCTTATCAAGCGATCATCAGACGAGTTGGACTGGTCATTTACCATGGGCACTGTGGAAGCCCACGAAGAAAATCAGAAAGAAACTCCGGCCCAAGATACACCCGTTATAAATAAACGATAGAGCCAGGGTCCATCATCATTTTGTCACCATGAAGCGCTGGGAGAAGGTGTTGGATAACTTATACTACAGTCCCGACAGTCCGGCGGCCTATAGTGCCTTGTCGGCTCTCTATCGAGCGGCCAAACCCCAGGGGATACAACGTGCCCAAGTCCGAGATTGGTTAAGAAAACAAGACACCTATACCTTACATCGATCTGTCCGTCGCCATTTTCTACGGAACCGGGTCATCGTGGGAGGAATAGATGCCCAGTGGCAAGCGGATTTGGTCGATATGAGCGCCTTTGCCAAACACAACGATGGGAATCGATATATCTTGACGTGCATCGATATTCTATCCAAGTATGCGTGGGTGGTACCCATCCGCACGAAAACGGGGGCAAATCTCATAGCGGCGTTCAAAGACATCTTCAAGACCAGGCGCAAACCTTTGTATTTGCAAACCGACGAAGGCACGGAATTCCTCAACAGACCGTTCCAACAGTTTCTGAAAGCCCAGAAGGTGTTTTTCTTCCATACGTACAACGAGACCAAGGCTTCCGTGGTGGAAAGGTTCAACAGGACATTCAAAGGCCGCATGTATAAATATTTCACCTATAAGAATACAAGGCGGTACATCGATGTTCTCCCGAAACTGGTGAGGGTTTACAATCGAGCCTATCACCGGAGTATAGAGAGAGCCCCCATTACCGTCACCCAACGCAATGAAGCCCAAGTCCGCCGTGTGTTGTACCCCAGGCCATCGCAGCGAACGACGAAGGCGGTGTACAAGGTCGGGGACCCTGTACGGATCAGTAAAGTCAAGGGCCAGTTCGAGAAAAGTTACTTGCCCAACTGGAGCGATGAGCACTTCCTGATTAAACGGCGCCTACCCCGACAGCGGCGAGTCTATGAACTGGAAGATCTTCAAGGGGAACCGTTGCTAGGGACGTTTTACGAGACGGAATTACAGCCTGTCGTAAAAACACAGCAAGACTACTACACGGTGGAGCAGATTTTGAAAACGGAACGCCGACGTGGCAAACTGTTTCATTTCGTCAAATGGCAAGGCTGGCCCAGTTCTTTCAATTCCTGGGTCGCGGCCAACCAGGTGAAACGACTATAAAGCCAGACACCACTGCCGTCCTCCTTCATTCCACGTCCGACCACAGTGCTATGGACCAACAGCAGCTGTCTCTGAACACAGCGTCTCCCAAAACGCGCAAAGCGCAAGTGGGCTTTGTGGTGCTAGTGCTAACCCTGCTGAGTGTGTTGTACGGAGGTGTGTTTTACGACGTAGCCTATGTCAGTACGTTACTTAACCAACTGAGAACACCAGCCACCAGCGAAACCGGTCTACAGAGAGCACCAGTCGTATCGACCCCAGTCACCACCACCACCACACCCCGTGTACAAGCCACGTCGAGTGTAAGCTCTACAACTACACCCAGAACACCCACGACGTCTCAAGACCCACCAAATTTCATCCCTCACAGTGAACAGACAACGACGACCCACGTTGTACCCACCACCACCATCATCATCCCTCGCAGTGAACAGACAACGACGACCGACGTTGTACCCACCACCACTCCACTTCACTCGTACCAAATTTACAAGAGCGGGTTACCACGACAACGGATACACGTCGAACCATGGACCCCCGTTGGCAGCATCCCTTCACGTGTCTCATCGCAGGACCGATGGGCTCGGGCAAAACGGACTTCGTCCGGAAGCTCCTTCAACACGCCGACAGCATGATCACCCCACCTATTGCCCGAGTCGTGTGGTGTTACGGAGAATGGCAGGCAGCGTATGCAGCAATGCCCCACATCACGTTCGTGGAAGGACTACCCAACCTGGCCGATTTGGAACCCGACACCTTGGTGGTTCTGGATGATCTCATGGCGGAGACGGATGCGCGGGTCACCCAACTCTTTACCAAAGGCAGCCACCATCGACGGCTCAGCATCATCTACATTGTGCAGAATCTGTTCAGTAAAAACAAAGAACATCCGAACATCAGCTTAAATGCCCACTACCTGGTGGTCTTCAAAAACCCGAGAGATACCACTCAACTGCTGCACCTGGCGAGACAGATATATCCCGGCCGCACACCGTTTGTGTTGGAAGCCTTTAAAGATGCCACAACCCCTCAGCACGGGTATATGCTCTTCGACCTCAAGCAAGCCACCCCCGACCACCTTCGACTACGGACCGGCATCTTTCCCGGGGAGACCCACCACGTGTACTTGCAAAAATAATGTAAACACACCCACAGTGGCGCCCCCAGCTGGAGTGTGTGTGTTTGATGATGGAGATAATAAAAAGACTGAATACCACAGCAGGGTTGATTTTTTGTCTCTGAGGTGGATAAAAAGGGTAGAGTTGTGGGTTCTGGCATTAGTTGTACATGATGTCTGCGCGAGTACGGAAGCACGCTCCCACGCTCCGTGTATTGAAGACGGCCCCACCCGAGATGGTCCGAACCATTGTACGCGGTGCGGACCCTGACCTTGTACGCTGTCTGTGCGAGATCGGGTACAACCTGTTAAAAGGCAACGTACCACTGACTCCGGCTCAGAACACCAAGTTGGCCAAGCATAATACAGGTCTACGAACCCTAGTCCATAAGCGGGTCCCACAAACACAAAAGAAAAAGGTGTTACAGAAAGGCGGCTTTCTCGGGGCCATCTTAGCACCGTTAGCCGCTTCCGTGTTGGGTCCAGTATTGGGTGGACTCTTCGGCCGACAATGAACCACACGAAAAAAATGGTCCTCGTCGAACCTCGGTTGCTTCAAAACCTCCAATCGCCCTACCCTGTGCCACCTACGGTGAAGACCATACACACCCTCGATGGAGAGATGCAACAGATCTTACAGAGACCGGGGTTAAGCGACAGTGAGAAAGTACAACGGTAC
>JAVTVY010012390.1:0-51373 GCA_036873755.1 Hanleya hanleyi
CCGCCATCTTAAACCCACCACCCACCCATCCACCACAGCCGCCATCTTAAACCCACCACCCACCCATCCACCACAGCCGCCATCTTAAACCCACCACCCACCCATCCACCACAGCCGCCATCTTAAACCCACCACCCACCCATCCACCACAGCCGCCATCTTAAACCCACCACCCACCCATCCACCACAGCCGCCATCTTAAACCCACCACCCACCCATCCACCACAGCCGCCATCTTAAACCCACCACCCACCCATCCACCACAGCCGCCATCTTAAACCCACCACCCACCCATCCACCACAGCCGCCATCTTAAACCCACCACCCACCCATCCACCACAGCCGCCATCTTAAACCCACCACCCACCCATCCACCACCACACATGACCCCATGTGACACAATACTCGCTTCTGATTGGCTGATTGGTCTTTCTGCCGGAACTATGCACTCATTGGCCTTTTGTCACCCTCCCGTGACCTCCCTAATATGCAAATTTCTGAGGTCAATCGACCTCCAAATACTCTTTGTATACTACTTGCAACAAACCCGGTTCCACTGCAAAGACTAGAGCCAAATGAAAAACACATACACCAGATCGATTGCCAACATATAGTTTTTATGCATCAGTTAAAGTGTCGCACATTTTATTCCGTTAATAATGTAAGGATCTGTTTTAAAGTTTTACTCTTAATTTAACACAGTCTGAAAGTCATACAGACACGTCAAAATGATGAAATCGAGAAGAAATTTCAAATGGAAATGAAAGCATGCGTCAAAGTTTTTATGGTAGGGTAAGGATTTGAACAAGAGAGATAAGATATTATATCATTAAAACTTCCGCCAGCGTTAACTACTCACAACAATATATTGTAAGATTCTCCGATGAACTGTCTGTTAGAAGTAGTAGATAGTAAAAGGCGAGTTTTGTAACAACGTTATGGGTATTTATTATATACTATGATTATACAAAAAGAAGAGCTAAATGATACTATACCAGAAGCTTAGATAATGTAAGCTGTTCTACGTGCAACTTCAAGTGCCTGAAATAATGTAAAATAATACATTTGCCATTACATTTATTAGTAAATGGAGTCTCTAACTGGTGTAGCTGAGTGGGCGGAGATCTAATCTTCCCTCAAACTCGCGCGAGGCAAAACCACACATCCTACAGACTGTGCGGGATATGGCAGATCTTGAACTCCTGCTTCCCACGATTCTGTAGCTGTATTGTAACACTCGATAGACTGCAGGACCAGGTTATTTGTGGAGGACACACCACCGATAATGAAGATTTTCTTCCCTGTGTTAGAAAAAGAAAGACTATAAGTATTTGTATCGAGTTGTGGATTTCACACTCCAAATCCAATGTTTAGGGTTATAACACTAAAAGGGAAGTTCAGTTTAAGAACATTTTTCAGCTGAAACTGTTTAGGTTTTGAAAACATGGATATTTAGGTTATAAACATATATTCGTTTAGGTTACAAACACACATGTTTAAAACCTAAACATCAATATGATTAAACCTTAAACACGTTTACCCTGAAACGTGTGGTCAAACTGAGCCTCCGTTTTAGTGTTCTAACTCTAAACACTAAGAGTGAGGTTCAGTTTGAGAACATATTTCAGCTTAAATATGTTTAGAATTAAAAAACATGGTTGTCTAGGTTATAAACATACATTCGTTTAGGTTACAAATACATATATGTTTAAAACCCAAATACCACCAATATGTTTAAATCCTAAACACGTTTACGCTGAAACGTGTGTTCAAACTGAACCTCCGTTTTAGTGTTCTAACCCTAAACATTGAATTTACAGTTTATATATTATGTTTATAATCATTTATGAGTTTGCAGATTGCCGTGATTTTTGGCAGAATGTACAGGAATTGGAATATGATTATTATCTGTTTCTCGCATGGAGATCAATCATTCTAAACCGATCCTAAAATATAAACCAATAGATTGGCTTTGTCCGTCCGTTTGTCTGTCTGATCGCAATGTGTAGATAGCAGCATCGTTTCGTTCAATGGATAATGCGAGGTTCTGAACACAAATCTTTCGATCGGGCGATTTTAACAAGACAAAATCAGCGGCTCTGTACTGGCTGAGATGATCAGTGTCCAGGATAATAGGAACTGTGAACACTCGTGTTCTGGCACATGTAGGCACCTTCGTGATATGACTGAAAAATTGTTGAAACCGACGTTAAATCCTACTCACTCACTCACTCATTCGAAGAAAGTCTAGAGATGACAAATGGCACTGAAGACGATTCACATAGGGCAATTCAACAATTTCCATACGAACTGAATCAGCTGCATAGCAATGCGTACGTTTTCTTGGGGATGACGAAATGAGTAAAGAAGCATGGTATAGGGAACAAAAGACTTACCAACAACAACAGAGCCAGACTTATGGCGCGGTATGGTTAGATCAGCCACGGGTTGCCAGCAGTTCGTACTGACATCAAAAACGTCGATAGTTGAGAGACTGACCAAGCTATGATCTTTACGGTCTGGAGAACTAGTGGCGCCCCCACATAGATACATCTTCCCGCCACAACAGACCAGGCTAGCATAACAACGCGGCAGACGGAGATCATGCTTTGGAATCCACCTATAAAAATCAACAACATCAAGACACACCAATTTATTAATTTCATACTTTCTGTAAGGACAAATATGTCGTATAATCTTATTTCTATCACGAAAAATTTACTGATGGATGCCCCTTGAGGAAAATGATGAGGGTGAAAATTCCAACTGCTTCGACTGACTCTCGTCTGAAGTTGATACCGGTATTCAATCGTGCCACTAAACGCATCCGTTTAGAGGTTCTCTATGAGCGCAGGTTTCGATTCAATGTCTAGGCGTTGAACACACATGTGTTTAGAGACTTAAACATGTCCAATACCTGAACATATTGATGCTGATGTGTACAAAACCAAGCCCGAATATGCGTTTAGAAAAAGTATCCATATTCCAAACATGTAATTTAGAGTGTAACGTCTGGATTAGGAGAGTATCGGTTATCGGTTATCTGTCGCGAGTTTCGATCGCCATAAATTTTCAAGGCACCTGAAATATTGTGACATCCACTCAAAATTATTACAAGGTTATAATAATGTTTCTGTCTGTTGCCTAGATAGCTCTGGATGAAACTCATCACTCTTTATTTTGTACATGTACTCAAGAAGAAAAAAAACGTATTATAGCTACTTCTATTCCCCCAAAATATTACATCGAATCAAAATCATCACAAAACCAAGATTATGCCAGACATTTTCTGTTACCGGTATAAGATAATGTTTATTACCTGTGACATCTTGGATCGAAACACTCCAAACACTTCAAGATGGGCTTGGTTCGCTTGAGACGGTCGGATTCCCCGCACCCACCAGCCACATAGAGGCGCCCATTGTAGACGGTGACTCCAGCCCCTACACGGGCGTGAATCATGGGAGCGATGGACGTCCAGGTGTTCTCCTGAGGATGGTACCTCTCCACGGTGTTAAGTACTCTGGAAAACAAGCAAAACATTTTATTGGACGATTGTAAGATGCCGTACATCAAGTGTTCCTCTACAAGTACGATATATACTTGAAGATGTTATCAGCTCCCATAGAACATAATTTTCGTAAAGTGAAGATTGCAGGTTGCATTCTTTGTTATATATACCGGCACATCATATTTAGATCTATATCTCCATAAAAATGAAGCGGGGCTTCTCTCTCGTCGACTTGATGACAAAAGAGATGATTACAATTTCGACATCGTAAACTCTCCCTTCCTGGACAGTAATATTCCCAGACGTTCATAAAGCTAGACCGCGGTTCGCAGTTCGTTATTCGGGATCAGTCATTCAGCGACTCATAACAGCGCCCCTAGCAGCGCCCCCTGGAGTTCAAAGTACTCATAATAATTTTTTTTTACAGATTTCCATATCTGAGGAAATAATTGTTGGTCTCCTCGAATAATGAACTGCGAACTGCGAACTGCGAACCGCGGTCTAACTTTATGAACGTATATTCCAGTGGGACCTGCATATGGCGTATACATATCTCGCCTAGTAGCATTTGCGAGATCCTGTGTTAAATGTGACGAATTTAATCAACGTCACAAAACATTATTACAGAAACTTACAAAACAGAGCTATACCACCAAGCGCCTCCACTCAAGTTTCTCAAATTTGGCGATACATATCGCATGCTGATAGCTAGCAAAATAAGAGCGTGGTGTGCAAGATCCATGGCGTTACGTTTCGTAACTTGTGTCTAATTCCGCTTAACCCGGGGCTAGGGGCCGTATGAACCCATGTACTTCAAGATCCTCGTGGTGCTCATATGAACAGTCACAATCAAGGCGTGAATGAGATATCATATGGATTACGAATACTGCTTAGCGATACGGATTTGATATCTTTGGAACATCATGATGTCTTGCCGGCATCATTGAAAACTGTTGACCGCTTCTCTCTAGCAGGAAATAGGCCTACTATGATTTTTTTTTAATTTGGTGCTAATGCTATTATATGATTTAGGTCTTTGGGTTATGGACGCGGAAATTTTTTAATAGACGACGGCTGAATTATGAATGACGGACCAAACGCTTGTAATATATGACTGGACTCAAATTGTGAAAAGTATTGATAAGTGAAATTGACAGGAGGACCTGGCGCGGCTCATCCTCTCCCAGGGTGCTTTGCGCTACGCTGCATTTACCCCTGTAGGGGTCTCGCCATTTTTTGCGGGATTCACTCAGAAACCAAGAACAGTTCTGTCTAACTGTTTTACTGATCGCAAAACGTATATTTATCTTGAAATATACTCAGCAGATATTCAGTGTATTTCAAAATAGCACTGTCACAATGTTTGAAGGCAGCTTTTTGACAAATAACCCCAGAACTATATGTTGCGGAAATATATATCGGTGAACGCGGCTGATATTAATTCGTCCAGTTAGATGGTCGTCATGTTCGTTTACTGTGGCAACAGATGACCTTGTGTCAACTTCGGCAAAGTCCGTGAGACCCTTACAGCGCTAAATGGAGAGGCGCGAAGCAGAACGTAATAAATGCCTGGTAGAGCTTGAGCGCGGCTAAGTGAGGCTTTGCCTAACTTGTGTGATATTTGATGGCAGATGAAGAATATGTTCAATAAATATTAAATTATTAAAAAAGACACGATTTGAAAACATATGAAATTATATTTATTAATTTTCATAATTTATTGAAAATATAAATATTCATATACCATCAAATATCTCACAAGCCAGCAACTGTGGAAAACACTGAAAGTGTGCGGAACGCGATCTGCTATGCAAGATGGACAAGGTTTTGTCTTTAGCAAAAAAAGAAACCATAAGACGTGGTGGAGATGACCCTTCATAATCTTGAATTGATACATACCTGCCCCTTTCGTCCTCTCCTCCCAAAGCGTACAGCTTTCCGAGCAATGGACAGAGAGCGTGGTTCATTCTGCTGGAATTCATTGAGGCCACTGTCTCCCAGGCACACTTATCCATGTCGAAGACATAGACCCTGTTACATGCGTGTGGCGTCTTTCTCACTTTACCGTGAATTTCGCTTCCACCTGTTGAGAAAGAGAGTTTCGATGAGGAAAAGCATGTAAAAATATTACAATTTTCCAAGTGTTTTTATTTTTATTTTATGGACCGGGGGAAAACGCATCCAGTATACATTCTGTCCCGTTTTCGAAACATGATCCGGTCTCAGGGGATGGGGAACCAAAAGTACTGTATCAGATGAGTCTTTTTTCTGATACCCACTAGAACCCCAGAATTTGAGCTCTTTTGATTCCCGATAAATATATGTAGGTTTATTGTTTTGGTGAGAAATTTAAGTCGTACGACGTTGGACATTACAGATTAGTTTTTTCTGGGTATTCTTGCATTTACCGGGTTTACCCCATGTTGAGGCGTTTACTCCATCAGACGCACGCGATGCTCATTAATTAACATCGGATGAGTTATCTGTTTGGGCTGATCCGTCATCACAGTTCTCGAGCTAGCTTATCTAATTCCGCTTTAAGTCGGTGCTAGGGGCCGTGTGGATACTTTATAGTCTCCACATGAAAAGCTGCAATAAAAGCACGACTGAGATACTAAGGCTATGTCCGAGAATCCACCGTATTCTCGGGTCTGAATGTGAGGTGACAGGGAAGCTTTCTTGTAGAGTCATATGATTGCTTTTCAGTCGTCAATTTTGCTCACCACTTGCATATCGCAAATAAAACTGGACTGGACCGTTCAACCAATTTATCATTTATCGAAATCTCATTAGATTTGACCAACAGTAGACTTTCGTCGTCGGTATCCAATCATTGCTGGAAGATACACCGCCATTTCAGATGGGCTGTTCATCCGGCCAATCCAGTCAAACGGATTTGCATTTTCTCATTATCGGAGGTTGCAACCTACTAGACTGATGGACAAGCATTTGATCAACATCCAGTCCTCCGCTTAACGCTCAATGGACTTTCTGCGCTCACATACGATCAAAGAAATCCATCCAATGCCACGAGAATGACGATTTCCTGCATGACTGTCAGCGCATGCGGGGTATACATTTCTGGAAGAGGCAACATTTCCCGGTGCAAACTGGGAAGACTGTGTATAGAGGAAAATAGAACCGATAGATACCCCATGATGCAAAGTACATCCATGTCAATTAACTGGGGATCATAATGAAATTCTTGGAACAACAAGCTGTAATTTGTGTGTCAGGGCTTCACGCCTTGCAGCACATGTTACTCAAGATTTCATGGTGAATGGATGCACAAATCATCACGTGTTGAAAGTGAGATAATACGTCATCAGGGTTTAGGTCTGTTGTCATTAAGTATCACAGTTTGACAGCACTTTAAGGATATAGTGATGGCATCCAATTAGGCACTCAAAATATGACAAAATGTAATAAAGTTACAAGCCTAAGCTCCCATTACCGGATCAATATTTATATGTAACACATTTTTGCCCACGTCGAAGGTATCAAACAGAAACAAATTCCCATATATGTGAGCTCACCACATCATGTAGCTTTCAACTTATAATGGATCATATTTTGAGAATATGTGGGTTTGAATTCTCCAAACCGCAAGACTGAATTAAATATTTATTGTAATCGGTGTACCAAAGCACTGTAAATATTGGTAAACCCGAGCAATGCACCAAATGCAGTCTACTGTAAATGAATGGCAGGCTGCCATGGACACTATTGACTCATAAGGATAATTTCTGCATTCTCTTCCATGGAATTGTGGAAAATTTGCCTGTTAACCTGGGTCTAGGTCCAACAGGTGCCAGGCATTTACAGGTGCAGTGATTTGATTTCTTCAGTCTCTCCCAATTACAAGTGTCTGAGTAGTAGTGTTGCGGTAAATTGGCAATTTAGCGCCTCACTGCGCATGCGCGAGAAAAAAAGTGGGGCGGTATTGGGGCGGTGTGCGCAGGAGTGTTGTGCGCAGGTATGACGTCACTTCCGGTCTGGGTGAATGGGGCGTGACCTTGGGGGCATGTATTTCTCCGCGGTGATGCGGTCTGGCGGTGATGCGGTCTGCCTCCGCGGACCGAAAGTAGTCCCAAAACCGTGGGTTTTCGTGGAAGTGTTCGGCAATCTGTAGGGACCGCTAGTGGACCGATTGGATCGAGTGAGGTATCAATGTGAAGCATTCGTGAAGGGGCATTTGATGGGCTGGGTGTGGGATTGAAATATCGGCATTCTGCGCATGCGCGGTGGCCAAAGGGTATGGAAATAGACGTTTTGGGATCTAGGGGAGTCCCTAATGGTCCAATGGAGTTGTATGAGGTATCAATGTGAAGCCTATGTGAGGAGGCATCTGACTGGACTAGTGGTTCGCCCGTTGTCAACATTCTACGCATGCGCAGACAGGGAATTGTGGGAAAAGGGTGTGGAAATAGACGTTTTAGGATCCACGGGAGCCCCTAATGATCCTATGGTGTCGTATGAGGTATCAATGTGAAGCCTATGTGAGGAGGCATCCGCCTGGGCTAGTGTGTCGTTCGTTGTCAATAGTCTGCGCATGCGCAGACAGGGAATTGTGGGAAAAGTGTGTGGAAATAGACGTTTTGGGCTCTAGGTGGGTCCCTGGTGGGCCGATTGGGTCGAGTGAGGTATCCATGTGAAGCAGTCGTGAGGGAGTATCCGACGGGGTGGGTGTAACGTGGAACTGACGTCATGCTGCGCATGCGCAGTAGAGAAAGTGTATGGAAATAGACATTTTCGCACCGACAGGGGTCACTATGGGTCCGATGGAGTCGTATGAGGTCTTATGTTGAAGCTCTTGTGAAGCAGCATCCGATTGGACTCGGGGTTCGTCTGTGTGCAAGGGTCTGCGCATGCGTAGTCTGGCCGTAGTATAGAAAGCAGGCATGTTGGGGGATGCGTGGTGGTGTGTTTTAACCCACCACTACTATGGGTCCATGGTTGGGTGGGTGGTTGTGACGTCACTTCCGGGTTTCACCAAAACTACCTCCAAACATAGAAGAGTTCCAATTTTTACTTAGACGTCCGTATGTTCAACCTCCGGGGTTTTTCCCGCCCCGGCCGCAGCGCGCGCGCGCGTTCTCCGGAAGTGCGCGTCATCACCGGCAGTGCGCGGATGAATTGCATGTCGGGTAAAAAGGTCAAAGGTCACATCCAGGTCAAAAGGTCCAATGTCCAATGAGACAATGTTGCGGCATCGATATATACAGAGCCTGAACCCCAAAAATGGGATTGTAAATGAACCTGGGAATGATGGGCAGTTTCATTTGGACCAATTAGCGGTCGAGAAAAAAGAGCCAATGAGCGATCGAGAAAACAACCAATGGACGGGTACTAGGTACACGTCTGCGCCTCCATTCGGGTACTGGGATGCTTTCGCCTACGTTCGCGCCTACATCCGGGTTCTTGTACACCCGGGTAATGTTTTCTGGACATGGATGGGTTACCTTTGGCTCCATTCTAGGCCACTGACTGGCTAATACGGTGTTCAAAGCCAGTTTCATGCATTATGCTCATATAACTTATAGTAATAAACTTAATCTATACGTGTTGGACGAGTCTTCACTCACCGTCTTCCTTTACACACACCTCAATGAAATGCCCGCTCCAAACCTAGACCAAAACACGTACTTGGTCTGTGGGCTGATTTCATTGGCTCTCTATTTTACTATAGTGCTCTTGCATTCTAACATTGATGGGTTACATTTTGGTCCCATCCTACACCACTGATTTCAGTTTGACTGAATCTCCACATTGAGCATTTATGCATTATGAATAAAACACACAAGACAGGGTTTTTTGGTGAGATCTCATTTTTTTATTCAGTGAACAACAACAACGTGAGAACAACCACGTGAAAACTGAAGCCCAGAACAAGGGGCTTGTACATTGAAAGAACTGAAGCCCAGAACAGGGGGCTTGTACATTGAAAGAACTGAAGCCCATAACAGGGGGCTTGTAAACTTAAGCCCAGAACAGGGGGGCTTGTGTACATTGAAAGAACTTAAGCCCAGAACGGGGCTTGTACATTGAAATGATGGGCGGCCCAGTCATATACGAGTACATCGCGGTCCTCGGCCTTGGGGTACTCGTCAAACATCTGTACGATGGTAGATAAGGGTCTTCCCCGGCATCGATGGTCCAGGTAAAACAAGCAATATTGTCCGCACACGCTACTGGTCAGGCTTTGCAACGTTTGACTGTTCCAACACCACGTCTCTGTGCCTTGATCCATGAAGTCTGTTAAATCGGGATGGAGGGGTGGCAGGCCGTACGGGTCAAAAGTATTCGCCCTGCTGTTCTGTCAAGTACACGGCCACCCAATGTTCACCGGGCCGATCCATCGGGTCCGTGTTGAGAACGTAAGCAGCAGGATACATACGGTCTAATGGGAACACATCTCGGGCGAACACCCCTTGAAACATCATACGTGTCTCTGGGTCATTCTCCAGCACGGTGGTTATCTGGTCTGTATCCATGTTAGGTGGAGAAGTCACACAGGACGTTGCGCGCCTTGTCCACTTGAATGATGTTGTCAAACTCGGCGTAGCAGATCACATTGACGGTGCTCCGGAGGGCTCGTTGAAAGTGGATTTCCAACCGTAAATTGCCTTGCTTGGCCAGGGCCAGCTGATGGTCGTTCTCTAAGGTGGGGGTCAGATCGAAACAGAACAACGTGTATCCGTTCCCGTAGTCCTCCCGACTGATGAAATTCCCTTCGTCCTGGTTGATTTGACCAGTGGCTGTAAACAGGCTCTGATAGGCTCGAATGAAATTCGCGCGCCCAAAGTTCGGTGTTAAGGCCGTGGCTGGCACCTGTTGTCCATCCACATGCAGGGCCACAAAATTGATGCCGAAATGTTTAAAGTCAAACGGATTCTCTGGGTAGGCTCCACTGAAACTGGTATTTTCCACACAGGCCAGGATCAATCGCTTGGGTAGTTCCCCCAGGAACAGGTTTTCTTTGTTGGCGCTCATATTTCCAGCAGACACAGAGAACACTTTGGTTTGTACACGTCGGATAGGGTACTGGGCTGGTTTTGTTTCCAAGGCTTTCATGTGTCCCAATTGAACGGCTGGATTCGGTTTCACTTTTCGGACATACAGGACTGCGTCTTCGATGACAATCTTATAGTCAGCTACATGCGCCTCTACGTTAGTGGCCATCAAGGCGAAGGTCGGAGGCGCCCGTATCAGTCGGATTTTGATGGGAACCTTGTTCAAGAGGTATCGGTCTTGCATGAACATGTCTGCGTGCAGTCGACCGATCATATCCACCGAGACGCCGTTCGCGGTCAAAGCCTTCCGTTTGCTATATCCCGTATTGTCGTTCTCTGCGCCCATGTGCTCGGCTTTGTCCTGGTAGAATAAAGCGGCTGTCAGTTGAGATTTTTTAGCCTCTCGCCCATGCGACAACAGCGTCTCGATGTAGGCTCGATAGGGGTACGTGTTGGTCGAGTCACTGATGAGTTTGTCGCTGAGAAATATATCCACCTGTTGAAACATCGAGTGCAGCCAGAGATTCGTCGGACCCACCGTTGCTTGGTCGGCGATTCTGGTGCCATCTCCATTGACGATCTTGGCTTTCACATACAAGTATGTATGGGCTAAATCCACATAGGCCGTATCCGCATTACTGATGGTGAACTCGATGGGCCGTGTTGCGTTGATGCTGGACAGCGGGAGATGCTCCACCCATAATCCTTGTTCGGCACTGGTCTGTGTGGGCGGGACGGTCCACAAATCAAATTCACTGTTGGTGGAGGGGCAGGACTCGGCGTGGATCAAGGACATGTTTTAAGAAAAGACATCCCGGGTCTTCGATGTGCGTCGTCGCTGGATCGGTCGTCGACTGGTGCGTGGTCTCGGTGGGGCAGGTCTTTTATTCCCTACGGTGCGTTGTGCTTCGGCCACCAAAGGCTTCAAGGCTTCTTTGGGTGCCGTACCCCCAAGACATCACCGGCCACTTGCAGTCCACTGCGTACCGCTTGTTTGCCGATTGCTTTCACCCCACGCGTCACCAAGGGCAGGAACGTTTTGACGATGCTTCCGAGTATGTTCCCCAGTCCATGTCCACGTTGCATGCGTGCACCACTAAAAACCGGAAAGCGACGCCCGGCCTGTTGGGCATAATAGTCCATATAGCTGCGTGCATCGCACTCGTAAGGCACCTTCATTATACAAAGTGAGGAGCACGTGCTTGTCGAAAATTAAGTGTCAGCACCACTTTCCCGCGTTTGAATGCCACCGGTCGTCCCGTGTCATCTCTTATATCCACCGTGATAGTGTTTATGTGGGTTTGTCGTACGGGCAGGTAGAGCATGTGGGTGAAACTGTGGGTGACGATCTCCATACGTGTTTTTAATGGGCACCACCCGTAACAGAGGTGTGTTGATATCGCCCACGATGTGGTTGTCCACCACGTCCGAGTAGACGTAGAGTCCGTACATACCCGACTTCATATCCATCGGGATCTCGCCTTGGTGGGCGGTGGAACCAGCGAACGTCTGTAGATCGAAGCCCAGCATTTGCTGTAGGATAGGACTCAATACGACACTCGCGTTGGCGGTGACGATAAGCTGTGCCTTGTCGTTGTGTGCGTTGTAATCGAAGTCCAAGTGATTCTTGAAGGGATAGTCTTTGATGGGTTTTGAAGTATTCGTGACCTCCCGTAGAGCCTTATAATGCAACAGTCTTGACAGCCCACCCATGAAATCCTTGGGAGTATCGTATTGGCCTTCGGGGAGGGTGAGTCGGGTGTCTTTTCCTTCGTAGGTCACCTCCTACCACACTTCATTGGCTCGCACGTTGTACCACGAATAAGGGTATTGGATATCCACGAGGCCACATTCCCATCGTACAGGTAAATGCAACGGTTGCGGTAACTGGGTCATGTACTTGGCCACGGTGTTGTCAGGAAACACATCCAGCGAACTGTTACTGGGTAGGGTGAGGTAAAACATGGCGACTGAGCTGTCCTGCTGCTGCTGTCCTGCTGCTGCTGTTGGTTTTAATAAGTGTTCCAGGCCTTGGGCGGTTGCGCCCGGCGTCGTGTTCGTCGCGTTGACTTGCTACGTGTCACGGCTCTGGAGATGTGGGGTGTCCTGATCAAGGGTGGTTTTTTAAAGGTTTGAAAAGAAGGTGCCCGTTGTAGTGGTGGAGTTTTGGGGGGTAACTCCGGTTCCCATTCGGATTCCCAAGAAGGTAGTGGGCCACTCGGTGATTGCTGGGTTCGCTGCATAAAGGCCCAGCGGTGGGGGTTCCCCACCAATTCCTGTGGTACATGCATGTCTTTCAAGCCTTGAGCAAAGACCTCCCATCCTCTAGGATCCGTGTGCGACCTGCGTTTACGCATCAGGTCATTCACTAAATCCGTCATGTGGGTGCAGGGGACCACCTGATTCTGTACCAGGAGTTCGCCTTTATCATTCCAAGTCATGTTAGGATTCTGTTTCATCCGTTGTAATACCAGGCCAGCTTGTTTCTTGAACGATGCAGGTACACTCTTCAGCACTTCGTCTTCCACCCACTGTGGGGCTGTGGGTGCTACCCCTGGTAATGGCGGCTGTTGGAGCGGTGCTGAGGTCGGCGGTGTGTCACGTGGTGGTGGTGGTGGTTGTGGTGGTGGTGGGGTAGAGAGGGTTTTGTATTGGTCCATGAACGTCATGTACCGTTGAAGCGTCTCATTGTACCGTTGTACTTTCTCACTGTCGCTTAACCCCGGTCTCTGTAAGATCTGTTGCATCTCTCCATCGAGGGTGTTTATGGTCTTCACCGTAGGTGGGACAGGGTAGGGCGATTGGAGGTTTTGAAGGAACCGTGGTTCGACGAGGACCATTTTTTTCGTGTGGTTCATTGTCGGCCGAAGAGTCCACCCAATACTGGACCCAACACGGAAGCGGCCAACGGTGCTAAGATGGCCCCGAGAAAGCCGCCTTTCTGTAACACCTCTTTCTTTTGTGTTTGAGGGACCCGCTTCTGGACTAGGGTTCGGAGACCTGTCTTATGCTTGGCCAACTTGGTCTTCTGAGCCGGAGTCAGTGGTACGTTGCCTTTTAACAGACTGTACCCGATCTCGCTCAGACAGCGTACAAGGTCAGGGTCCGCACCGCGTACAATGGTTCGGACCAACTCGGGTGGGGCCGTCTTCAATACACGGAGGGTGGGAGCGTGCTTCCGTACTCGCGCAGACATCATGTACAACTAATGCTAGAACCCACAACTCTGCTCTTTCTTGTCCACCTCAGAGAACAGAGACAGTCAACCCTGCTGTGGTATTCATTCTTTTCATTATCCCCATCATCAAACACACACATCCCAGCTGGGGGAGCCACTGTGGGTGTGTTTACATTATTTTTGCATGTACACGTGGTGGGCCTCTCCGGGAAAGATGCCGGTCCGCAGTCGAAGATGTTCGGGGGTGGCTTGCTTGAGGTCGAAGAGCATATACCCGTGCTGAGGGGTTGTGGCATCTTTAAAGGCTTCCAACGCAAACGGTGTGCGGCCGGGATACATCTGTCTCGCCAGGTGCAGCAGTCGAGTGGTATCTCTCGGGTTTTTGAACACCACCAGGTAGTGGGCATTTAAGCTGATGTTCCGATGTTCTTTGTTTTTACTGAACAGATTCTGCACAATGTAGATGATGCTGAGCCGTCGATGGTGGCTGCCTTTGATAAAGAGTTGGGTGACTCGCGCATCCGTCTCCGCCATGAGATCATCCAGAACCACCAAGGTGTCCGGTTCCAAATCGGCCAGGTTGGGTAGGCCTTCCACGAACGTGATGTGGGGCATTGCTGCATACGCTGCCTGCCATTCTCCATAACACCACACGACTCGGGCAATGGGTGGGGTGATCATGCTATCGGCGTGTTGAAGGAGCTTCCGGACGAAGTGCGTTTTGCCGGAGCCCGTCGGTCCTGCGATGAGACACGTGAAGGGATGCTGCCACCGAGGGTCCATGGTTCGAGGTGTATCCGTTGTCGTGGTAACCCGCTCTTGTAAATTTCGTACGAGTGAACTGGAGTGGTGGGTACAACGTCGGTCGTCGTTGTCTGTTCACTGCGAGAGATGATGGGGGTGGGTACAACGTCGGTCGTCGTTGTCTGTTCACTGTGAGGGATGAAATCCGGTGGGTTTTCAGACGTACTGGGTGTACTTGGTGTAGATGTGGAGCTTGGTGTGGAGCTCGACGTGGCTTGTACACGGGGTGTGGTGGTGACTGGGCTCGATACGGGGTTGACTGGTGCTATCTGTAAACTGGTTTCACTGATGGCTGGTGTTCTCAGTTGGTTAAGTAGCGTGCTGACATAGGCTACGTCGTAAAACACACCTCCGTACAACACACTCAGCAGGGTTAGCAGTATCACCACAAAGCCCACTTGCGCTTTGCGCGTTTTGGGAGACGCTGTGTTCAGAGGCAGCTGCTGTTTGTCCATAGCACTGTGGTCGGACGTGGAATGAAGGATGACGGCAGTGGTGTCTGGCTTTATAGTCGTTTCACCTGATTGGCAGCGACCCAGGAATTGAAGGAACTGGGCCAGCCTTGCCATTTGACGAAATGAAACAGTTTGCCACGTCGGCGTTCCGTTTTCAAAATCTGCTCCACCGTGTAGTAGTCTTGCTGTGTTTTTACGACAGGCTGTAATTCCGTCTCGTAAAACGTCCCTAGCAACGGTTCCCCTTGAAGATCTTCCAGTTCATAGACTCGCTGCTGTCGGGGTAGGCGCCGTTTAATCAGGAAGTGCTCATCGCTCCAGTTGGGCAAGTAACTTTTCTCGAACTTGCCCTTGACTTTACTGATCCGTACAGGGTCCCCGACCTTGAACACCGCCTTCGTCGTTCGCTGCGATGGTCTGGGGTACAAGACACGCCGGACTTGGGCTTCATTGCGTTGGGTCACGGTAATGGGGGCTCTCTCTATACTCCGGTGATAGGCTCGATTGTAGCCACTCACAAGTTTCGGGAGAACATCGATGTACCGCCTTGTATTCTTATAGGTGAAATATTTATACATGCGGCCTTTGAATGTCCTGTTGAACCTTTCCACCACGGAAGCCTTGGTCTCGTACGTATGGAAGAAAAACACCTTCTGGGCTTTCAGAAACTGTTGGAACGGTCTGTTGAGGAATTCCGTGCCTTCGTCGGTTTGCAAATACAAAGGTTTGCGCCGGTCTTGAAGATGTCTTTGAACGCCGCTATGAGATTCGCCCCCGTTTTCGTCCGGATGGGTACCACCCATGCATACTTGGATAGGATATCGATGCACGTCAAGATATACCGATTCCCATTGTTGTGTTTGGCAAAGGCGCTCATATCGACCAAATCCGCTTGCCACTGGGCATCTATTCCTCCCACGATGACCCGGTTCCGTAGAAAATGGCGACGGACAGCTCGATGTAAGGTATAGGTGTCTTGTTTTCTTAACCAATCTCGGACTTGGGCACGTTGTATCCCCTGGGGTTTGGCCGCTCGATAGAGAGCCGACAATGCACTATAGGCCGCCGGACTGTCGGGACTGTAGTATAAGTTATCCAACACCTTCTCCCAGCGCATCATGGTGACAAATGATGATGGACCCTGGCTCTATCGTTTATTTATAACGGGTATATCTTGGGCCGGAGTTTCTTTCTGATTTTCTTCGTGGGCTTCCACAGTGTCCATGGTAAATGACCAGTCCAACTCGTCTGATGACCGCTTGATAAGCACTTGATCCACATCTACTACGGCATCTTCCAATGCAGACCATAGACCTTATCCGCATACACGTGCAGGAAAACCTGGGGGTCAAGCTGAGATACGCCAGTATTATATGCTCCGTCATGGTCAGTACATGAATGGTACCAGATTTGACTGTCTCCTGTATTTATAGGGAGAACCCCGTGAGATCAAAGGATCAGGTGGTCATGTCACTGGGCTGACTGAGTCTAGCCGGGTAATCAATGGCATCGTCGTCTGGTTCATGGCTAGACAGTTGTTCATTGGGTTCTGCCGCTGCTTCTCTCAGGGCACGAGCCCACTCCAACTCGTCTGATGATCGCTCGTCCGGTGTAAACAGCTGGTCCACGATAGGCACCACTTTCTCGAAGGCTATCCACAGATCGGAGTCTAGGGTGAAGCTTCGCGTAGGGTCTTGGTAGTGACCCAGGTGTGGGAAGAAGGGTCCACGGTATACGTAGATGGCAATGTCTATGTGGATGAGGTGTCCATCGAGCTCGCCGCTCAACACCCGTTTAAATTTGGTCCAGCCGTCACGGTGCAGCGTAACCGTATTCGATACGGTCTCAGCGGGCGACCAGCAAACACCTCCACGTTCTTCCACAAGGGTGACTTTATCTTCATAGACGTGTAACCCCACCCGCGGTGTAAGGGGAAGGATGGCTCGTAGGACTGGTGACATGCTTGCTCCAATGACGAACGGTGACCCTCGTATTTATAGTCAGGTCCCACTGTCAATACCACAGCGCCAGGGTCAATAGGGCACAGACCATGACTAGGCCAACCAGCCGTCGCTGGTCCCGGCGTGAGCGCTCGTGGTCCATAGCCCGAGCATCAAGGATGGCTGTCATAGTCCAGTAGTGGTGAGTGATGGCACACCTCTCCATCGAGTGCACTCTGTCGAGGACCGCTTCTGTGAACTCGTTCAGGATCTGGCGTCGCCCCTCGTTGTCGTCGCCATCTGCAAACATGGACCGGACCACTGCTCGGTAACCCGTGAGTGAATTAACCACGGTGGCATGCTGTAAAATGCGAGTCGCATAGGGCTGGATCTCCGTCATGGCTCTGCAACCATAGAAATGAAGGTGTCGGATCCAGAGGAACGTGTTTTATAGACCAGGTCACACATGCGCGCCCAGATGTAGCTCTACGGGTGTAGTCCGTGATGCGTACTATTCTGATGGCTCAGTCCAAAAAAGAGAGCAACAACAACAACACAGATTACAGGTCAATCCTTTTATTATGCGTGAACATTATAGGAATGCATGTAATAACCTGTCTGTGGGGTTTTTTCACAATGGCGTTCACCTTCGGGTCTTTCTGGTCAACGTATTCGCCATTTTCCCACAATGGCGGTGTATCCGCCATTATCCGCCATTTTCCCACAAAGGCGGTGTATCCGCCATTATCCACCATTTTCCCACAATGGCGGTGTATCCGCCATTATCCGCCATTTTCCCACAATGGCAGTGTATCCGCCATTATCCGCCATTGGGCACTTCACGTCTGCGCCTGCATTGGGGTATATGAGGGTCTTCATGCGCGCGCGCACGCGCAATGCCGCTCAGTCGTACACCAGTACACCAGTCTCGATCCTCGACTTGGGGTAGAGTGTGCTAAAAATAGATCACCAGCTAGCGTGCTACAAAAGGGAAGCGGCCTTGGCGTTTCATCAGACACTCTGTCAACCACCAAGATGTTCACTTGCACAACTTGCCAGAAGCAGTTTACTCGCCCAGAAGATTTGTGACGACACGATTCCTCCATCCACAACGGTACACTATATACTTGTATAACCTGCGCACAGTCATTTAATCGGGAGGATCATTTACTGCGCCACGAACGCTCACTCCACGAGGGCGCGAAGGAACAATGTAATGAATGTGGTCAACTCTTCAAACGACGCAGTCAGTTAAGACGGCATCAGCGGTTGATTCATGCCCCGGTCCATGGCATGAGCGACAACTTCCTACTGAAGAGGAGCCGCGGAAGGTCAGACCCAGTGAAGATAAGCCCGGGGACACGAACGCCACTGGTGATGCGATCACGGAGAGCCCGCCTATACCCACAGTTCAGAAGAGCCTAGATATCCAGCCAGTCCCTAGCATTGCTGTTGCCAGTCATACGCCTGACGACATCGGACATTTTCTGGAAGATGCAGTGGATATTCCTAGCGATCTGTTACAGGACGCCCATCCAGTGAATGACATCGATCGGCACCAATGGCCCATGATACGGCACATTTTCCACCGTGATCGCCCCATTCCAGATATCTACAATTTCCCACTGACCGACCGCACCCGTCTACGCAGCTACGTGGAAGCCATCTTCAAAGATCAAACTACGGCCTTCAAATTGAATGTCGCTTTCGGGTACATCTTACGTCACAAAAAGACGGGCCAGTTACGGTATTATTATCCCGGCAATAATATCTATGTGTCTGACCAGCCGTTCACCATCATTAACCGGAGGTCACTAGAGACGATGCTGGAGATACTGGACACCGTGGATGCCTTGAGATGGGCACATCGTCAACGCCCCAACATACAATGGGTGGTAGAGAGGGTAACCAATGTCACGTTTTTCCTTACCAAGCTGACCGACCACCCCCATCGGTTGAATGCGTCACCCGCGCACTGATGAATACCATAACATGCCGCACATACTCTCTATGTCTACATGCTGATCGTTGACTTGAGCTCAGTAAACATTAAATGTGACGGTGCGTTAAATAATAAAACATGATGTTTGATATTTCAATTTTGTTTTGCTGTGAACATACTAAACATACCCAGGGCGGCTCCCCCAGCCTGAGTATGGTGTAACATTGGGGATAATAAACTGTATAAACCTTGCTGAACTTGTTGTTATTCATGACAACTGCTTTCCGCTATACTTGGATGAAATATATACCCCGATGTGATATAGTGCCCTTGCACACTTTCGGATAACCCGCGCGCACACGCGCGCACTCGGCCGGAGTAACTCGCGCGCACGCGCTGCGGCCGGGGCGGGAAAAAAACCCGGAGGTTGAACATACGGACGTCTAAGTAAAAATTGGAACTCTTCTATGTTTTGAGGTAGTTTTAGTGAAACCCGGAAGTGGCGTCACAACCCACCCAACCACAACCATTGACCCATAGTAGTGGTGGGTTAAAACACACCACCACGCATCCCCCAACATGCCTGCTTTCTATATTACGACCAGACTACGCATGCGCAGACCCTTGCACACAGACGAACCCTGAGTCCAATCGGATGCTGCTTCACAAGAGCTTCAACATAAGACCTCATACGACTCCATCGGACCCATAGTGACCCCTGTCGATGCCAAAATGTCTATTTCCATACACTTTCTCTACTGCGCATGCGCAGCATGACGTCAGTTCCACGTTACACCCACCCCGTCGGATACTCCCTCGCGACTGCTTCACATGGATACCTCACTCGACCCAATCGGCCCACCAGGGACCCACCTAGACCCCAAAACGTCTATTTCCACACACTTTTCCCACAATTCCCTGTCTGCGCATGCGCAGACTATTGACAACGAACGACACACTAGCCCAGGCGGATGCCTCCTCACATAGGCTTCACATTGATACCTCATACGACACCATAGGATCATTAGGGGCTCCCCTGGATCCTAAAACGTCTATTTCCACACCCTTTTCCCACAATTCCCTGTCTGCGCATGCGTAGAATGTTGACAACGGGCGAAACACTAGTCCAGTCAGATGCCTCCTCACATAGGCTTCACATTGATACCTCATACAACTCCATTGGACCATTAGGGACTCCCTTAGATCCCAAAACGTATATTTCCATACCCTTTGGCCACCGCGCATGCGCAGAATGCCGATATTTCAATCCCACACCCAGCCCATCAGATGCCCCTTCACGAATGCTTCACATTGATACCTCACTCGATCCAATCGGTCCACTAGCGGTCCCTACAGATTGCCGAACACTTCCATGAAAACCCACGGTTTTGGGACTACTTTCGGTCCGCGGAGGCAGACCGCATCACCGCCAGACCGCATCACCGTGGAGAAATACATGCCCCCAAGGTCACGCCCCATTCACCCAGACCGGAAGTGACGTCATACCTGCGCACAACACTCCTGCGCACACCGCCCCAATACCGCCCCAATTTTTTTTCTGCGCATGCCCAGTGAATCAATTTGCTTGAACACTACTACTCCCGTGGAGTAGTGCATTAGTGCAAAATAGTTGATTCGGAGGTGAAAACAATTCCTATTGTTCTCTGTAAACACATGATAAACGATAGCCAGAACCAGATTTGGTCTACGACTACGCAACAGCGAGTATGCTGTATCACGTTGGTTTTGGTTATCGCTTATCTTCATATGTTTATGAGAAATATGAAGTTTTTTCGCCTCAAAATTGGCGATTTTGCACGAATGCACTACTTTACGGTCCTGTTATTCGAGAATGATGGGACTCCGTGTCTTGAAACCTTTCTGCGTATACAAAATAATATTGTACTTCAAGTCAACTGAACAATTTCTTCTATATTCAATATTTTATTTTTGGCAACTTCTATCGCACCTGTTTTGGGCCATTTACCCATACATGGTCCTTTGTTATGACAGTGGCAACACTGATTGAAGTTTTTATCTCAGAGATCTCCTATGAACATTTGGTAGAGTTAAATTAAGCGTTCTCAACTGGTGCAAATAGGATTCTCATAAGAAAATAAGGTTAACCCAAGAAGATCGCCTTCCAATGGTATTGCCAATCGAAACGTTGAAAGCGATTTACCCAGTATATCTTCAGTGAAATTTTCGGACCAATTGAATCAGTAGTTTACAAGTCAGCATTCTAAATGGGAAAATGTGAATGGGAGCATGGATGATCAACATAATTGGTTTTGTTTGAGGGTTACAGATAACTGTTCAGTATCATAGTGCCGTACCACCCACTCGCCATGACCGCTATCTAGTTCTCTAGATTAAAATCCACCCAATCAGATTTTTATTTTTTATTTTTTTTTATTTTTTATTTTTTATTTTTTTTTTTTGCAGCCACTGTTTGTTGTGTTCTTGCTCTCATAACTCATATAAATCATCACAAAATATGACTTTTGTCCAGAAATGCACAATCCATATATTTTGATGGGTTTATATCCCCATATCCACCAAATAACACAGGATTCAGCCACTACCCGCGCTCCACCCCACTATAACCACAGCCCTAACGCTTCAACCAGGGCTGCCATCCTCTCTGTCTCTTGTTCCCCCAGTCTACATGTATATCTATTACAAAACTAGTGTACGATAATAAAGTATGCATGATACGTTCACTTGCAGTATTGCTAAATCCTCCCCCAGTGTGTAACAACAATATCACGTGAACCAGAGGGAATTTTTAATACATGTTCCACCAGTTATCATTCTCTTCCAGAAGTCTATTTAAAAACAATTTTCGATCATTTGAGTTCATGTTCAATAAAGCTAACCACCGACCCACCCTTTAACCTTGTATGTATGATATAATTATATTCCTACATTATAAAACACCCTGCCAGAAAATACTGGCTCGGGTGAGAATGGAACTCCAGACTCGCGACCCTCCCTTTGCTCTACCGTCTGAGCAACCGAATCCAGCCGGCAACAGCTCACTAATTCAATCGTGGCAATAAACCACGTACTTGTGAAATGGTTTGAATCAGCTAGCTGTTTCCGACTGGACTCGATAGCTCAATCAGTAGAGCAGAGGGACGGTAACCCCTCAGTCGTGTATTCGATTCTCACCCGAGCCAGTACTTTTCGGCAAGGTGCTTCAGAATGTAGAAATATAATTATATTATAATTTGTCCCTGAAGATGAATGCAAACATATATGTAGGATATATTCTAAAGGTCCACTCCCTGTCTCTAAAACTGATCATCGAGCCATAACAGACAACATGGCCACCATATATTCTGAAAGCTTACATCATAAATCTAACATACAGGATGTGACCAGCCAACCACCCAATACACTTACCACCTGGCAGGGACCAGCCAACCACTCAAAACACTTACCACCTGGCAGGGACCAGCCAACCACCCAACACACTTACCACCTGGCAGGGACCAGCCAACCACCCAACACACTTAACACCTGGCAGGGACCAGCCAACCACCCAACACACTTACCACCTGGCAGGGACCAGCCAACCACGCAACACACTTACCACCTGGCGGGGACCAGCCACCCACCCAACACATTTACCACCTGGCAGGGACCAGCCAACCACCCAACACACTTACCACCTGGCAGGGACCAGCCAACCACCCAACACACTTAACACCTGGCAGGGACCAGCCAACCACCCAACACACTTACCACCTGGCAGGGACCAGCCAACCACGCAACACACTTACCACCTGGCGGGGACCAGCCACCCACCCAACACATTTACCACCTGGCAGGGACCAGCCAACCACCCAACACACTTAACACCTGGCAGGGACCAGCCAACCACCCAACACACTTACCACCTGGCGGGGACCAGCCACCCACCCAACACATTTACCACCTGGCAGGGACCAGCCAACCACCCAACACACTAATACCACCTGGCAGGATTTTAGAATTCACCATGTTCACGTTAACTCATCCACTTGAAATCCCCCATCCCTCCTGACAATTAACGATGGCAAATTTATGTAAATAATAAAACAAAATGCTCCTCTAAATATATGCATAAATAAGCGCTTCCACCTCGTCCTTCTCGACCATCGAGTCCAGTCATAACAGCCCAGTCAAATCCAAATTCATTGAATACTCTGACATTGATCAGAAGTAGATAATTGACACTGTATACCTTTCATGCTTTTTTTCTAGCAAAACAATCAGTCCAGAGATATTCAATACATTTCAAGTGTGATACGGGCTTATCATCCCAAATAAATTACGAACTTGTGATGGTGGTGGTCGGATCTGTATCGATTACTGCTATCTCTGTAGACATGTGGTTTTCATAAGAATGGTACTTCCTAGAGGGAGGGAATTTGGCTTAATGTCACACCCAAGTTTGTTTCACTCATATGTTGACAGTCAGTTTGATTGGTGGACGAAGCCGGAGTCCTCGGAGAGAACCACAGCCCTTCGGCAAGTAACTGACAAACTCTCACACATGGACCAGCTGGGCTCGAACCCGTGCAGCTAGCGGTCACCAGCGAAGCACCTTAGACCACTTCCTAGAGTGAAGAATTAGTGTCCCTGTTTAGTGGTGCTGTAATCACATAACCGTAACGAGTAATTGAATGGCTTCTCACCAGTGTGAGTTTTGATATGTCGGACAAGATCAGATTTTCGAGCACATCTATATTGGCAGGACGAACATTTGTGGGGTCTGTCATCCGTGTGTGTCCTGAAATGTCGAGCGAGATTACTACGATCAACGGATCTGTAATCACACTCTGAACATTTGAATAGTTTCTCCCCAGTATGTGATCTCATATGCCGGGCAAGTGAATTCTTCTCTGCTGTTCTGTAGTCACACTGTGGACATTGGTGTGGCTTTTCCAGACTGTGTGTTCTCATGTGTCGCGAAAGATGATATTTCTGAAATGCTCTATAGTCACACTGTAAACATTTGTATGGCCTCTCTCCAGTGTGCGTCTTCATGTGTGCTGTAAGCTTATATTTGGTGGCTGACATATAACCACAGTGATGACACTTATATGGCTTCTCGCCCGTATGTTTTCTGACCTGTCCGACAACTGGAGTTTGGCTAACAGGCCCGTTATCACATTCGGAACATTTGTACGGTTTTTCCCCCTTGTGTGTTCGCATATGTCGAGAAAGACCGCCTTTCTGAGACGAGCTGTAGTCACACTCTGAGCATTCGTGTGGTTTCCCCACAGTGTGTGTTATGATATGACGGGCAAGATCAGCAGGACTACCGAAACTGTAATCACAATGAGTACATTTGTGTGGTTTGTCCATACAGTCTGTTCTCGTCTGATCGATAATAAGTCCACAGTCCACGACTCTATTTTCTCCTGTTAACTTTGTTCCCTTTGAAGTTGTTGAAAACAAGGCCACCGGATGCGGAACTTCATTGCAACCCTGATCAGTTGGATGAAGAATTGTCTCTTCAAAATGTAGACCTTCCTGTTGAACAAGGAGAAAATATATTTAAATGTTATTGACATGAGCCGAAATGTGGAACAAAGATTAATATTGTGCTCTCACACACTGACGTGATTTATCACAAAATGCTTTATCCATGACCAATATCAACCATATGGTGGGAAATGGTTAAACAAAAAGATATGTATCAGATCCGTCATTTAGTGGCCATCAGCTATAAATAATTTCCAGTTTTTAGAGTAGAAAAATACTCGGTTATCAAATTGATACCCACAGTTTATCGAATTGATACACCAATGTCATCTATCAAATTGATACCACCTGGTTATCAAATTGATACCACCTGGTTATCGAGTGTAATCCATACTTTATCTGCCAATAACCTGGTGTTTTCGAGTTTGATTATCACTGATTTGTGCCAGTCTGCTTTTTCTGAAAATTGTTCTTCGGGCAACCCAAGTGCCGAACAATTAGAAAACCCAGGAGACGAGCATATAGATATCACCTGTGAACACATAGATATGGCCTGTGAACACATAGATATCACCTGTGAACACATAGATATGGCCTGTGAACACATAGATATAACCCGTGAACACATAGATATGGCCTGTGAACACATAGATATCACCTGTGAACACATAGATATCACCTGCAGCTGTGAACGCATAGATATCACCCCTGAACACAGAGATATCACCTGTGAACACGGCAGTATCACCTGTGAACACAAATATATCACCTGTGTTTAGTAAAGTACTACTCACTTGGTATTTCTCTTTGTTTTTACAGGAATTAACTCCATCATCATCGGATGTGTATGGCTCTAACTTGATTGTTATCGCAGATGGTTGCAGTTTGTTATATAAGGAGTCTACTGCTATGCCCGATACCAATTCATCATCTAGTCTAACGCACGAGGAAAGTTCCGAGTATTCCCAGCCGGAGGTGGGGAGCTCTGGCTTCGCTCCCCCATCTGTCGTAGTAACTGTATTTGCTGAAAACTTCTGTGGGCCAATTTCATGCTTGCCTAACCAGAGAGTCGAGCCTGGTGCACCCTTGTCCTCCTCAACCATTGCTTCTGCGTATGAAGAATTCATGTGATCAGGTTGTGAATAATGATAATGAAATACTGAATCTTGATGATACTCGCCAGGGGATTCAGACTTCACACCGGACAGTCAACACTCCATTGGATCTCAGAGAGAATTAGCTCTCGACCCAGTCCCGCCTGGTATCCGTGCAAATGATGCACCTGTATCTTTTAATCACCAAGTCAGCACTGAATCGTGATCATGCTTGAAAGAAAAAAAAATAATACGAGGTAGTTCAACAAAATTTATTTGTAAATTTATTAATTTAACTTCAAAGTCAACGGGGGTAATTGCTCCCACCTTGCTCTCCCCATCTATTTCAAGCATAGTCCTAGATCTGGCGAGATTAGATCTTAAAATTATAGCCACTGGATAGTCTAAGAATATATGCTAACCACAATCTCGTAACTACAACTGACAATTACGTTTCACAACTTCAGGAAAAAGAAAATGTGTGTGTAAATTAAATTAATTACCCTTGCGCTCAGCCCATTCAGCCTCCTCCATCCCATCCACCAAAACTATATCCACCAAAGATATACTTCCAAATATGCGACCATGGGTTTGCTCAATAATACATCGTCCCAGTTAAAATTCCTTTCCCAGTCAGTGTTTTCCAGATTATTCGGCGTTTTTACCAGGCTGGTCCGTAGCCAGGGGGGTTCACACGAACACCCCCCCCCCCCCACCCCCCTTTATGCAAAAGTTCATTTTCTAATGAGCAAAAAAATAATAAAACAAGATAAATATTTAAATGTCCAGTGACATCGGATAATCTTCCTTACAATAACCTTCCAAAACGCGTTGCATGAATATCTATTTAAATTTGCTATGATACTTCGCTAACATCTGATAGCCGACTCTTTATTATAAGGCAGTTATACGAAAACAACTCCCGTCAGTTCGAGTCTAACAAAAAAATGAGCTCACCGCGTTCACTTTTGAACGTGTGACTCGCGTGTGCTACACGTGCCGCTGTTCATTGATCTGACCTGGATTGCAGTGACAGGGTCAGTTTCTGCCGACTGAAAGTCACTGATGATACTAGTCACAGCTGATGATAATTTAGTAATACTTGTGTACATCTTACGTGATTGGCATGCCATCGAGAAAGAGACGGTTAAAAGAGGGATCCGTAAAATTATAGCGAAAAATGCCAAGCATTGCAAGAAAATAACCACTTGGCTGAAACACAGGTAATCGTATAGCGCCCTCATAAGCATAGATGATATAGCCATTCAAATATGCTGCGTGAACGTCTGCGATTCTATATTTTTATATCTATTATGGCTGTTGTTGTTGTTGTTGTTGTTGTTGTTGTTGTTGGGCCTATATGCTGGCGCCCATGCATGTTTGGAAGCATTGTTACGTTCCTATATTGAGTATCACGCATTAAAACATACCAAATTATAGACGTCGGGCTCTGTGGGTTTAGCTTAGTCACAGTGTAATGATAACGAGAGATTAACGTCGGCCAGCCTATTGGTTTTGAAGAAAAGAATAATCTTCATTAAATCTATTGTGCACCCGCCTTGATATTCGGGAAGACAAGTCATTGCAATCATACATATGACAGCATATGTCGCTCGAAGTATTCAGTCTTTCACAAAGTAAGCAATTTTAACAATATATTCTGAGCAAATGGTATAAATAGATAAAGCGCCCTTTAATTTGTCCGAAGAGCGACCCCCCCCACCCCCCACCCTCCAAAATTCCTGGCTACGGGCCTGTCTGCAACTCTTAACTCACATATGTTTATTAGGGCGTTTATACATAATAATAATAATAATAATACTTTATTTAACGAGGAAGGACATTTGGCGAACCAATCTTACATGAGTTCCTCAAACAACAACAGGAAAGCACCAGAAAGTGCAAAGCACAAATATATCTACAATAATAACAGAATTAATAAAGAAGCACAGACAGCTGAAGCTACAGAATAAGGAGCAGACAACTCCCAAGACCCTAAATATTTGCTACGGTACAGGCCAATTATAATTACGTAGCCGTTTTGAGGTACGAACATATATTCTTTTTAAAGGATTTAACGTCGCAGGAGGGGTCGTACTATTGTCTGGCCGGCTGCCTGGCCGTGCCTGGCCGTGGCCAGGCATTGTCAGGCCGGTTCAATTACGTGAATTCTAAAGGGAATTACAGCTATTTGTTGATCTTACTATAATGTTTATACAATTCTGCTTTTATCTAGTATATTTTCAGGTGTATATCGGCACTTCTCATGCCCGTGGTGGTCGATTTAATCTTCCATGCTGGAAATCCCGGCAAAACAAAGATGGCGGCCGACCAGCTAGGCGGGGTGCATGTAAAAATCAAATTTTCACATACGAAACGGGATTGCTTGACCAGGCTTTGTCAGGCCGGCTCGATTACATGCATTCTTCACAGATATATTATAATAAAATGATAATTAGCCTTATTTAATACATTGAGAGAATGTATTTTCATGTATTTCTTTCGGGACAATAAAACTGTCACATTTATGGGCATTTATGGCCCACATTTATATGTGCACGGCCCGGCCATGCATTGTCAGGCCGGGTCTATTACGTGCAATTTTCACGGAATTACAGCTATTTGTTCTATACATGTATATATATTATATTAAAATGATAATTAGCGTTATTGAATATACTGAGATTACATGTATGTATTTTCCATGTATTGTTCTGGGAAAATAAAACGGGGGAAAAACTTGTCACATTTATGTGTTTGTCAATTATTGCGATACTGAAACTATAAGTCGGGTCAATAGCCGTGATCGAGATCTGTCCAGAAAATCAGTACAAGCCAGCATGAGTACATATTACGATTTTTAATATTGAATTGTAATCAAATGGACCATCAAAATCAAATCCATCAAAGGAGCAATTAGTGTAGAAGCGTGTTTTTTATATGACCGCTAAGTTATTTGACATTGTCAACATATTTCCACTACAAATCTCAATAACATCAAGGGAAGCGATCAGATGTTAAAACAGCTAGAACTATACTATATTAATGTTCCGACTTAAAGGGAAGCAGGTTGATATTGAAACAAAAAAGCTTAGCAATACCCGTCGAGAAGCCTTGCTCAAGGCCCAAGCCGAAAGTAAAGGGGCCGAAGTAAAGTTCCGACTTCAAGGGAAGCGGTTTGATGTTGAAACAAAAGCTTGGTAATTAATACCTGTGGAGATGTCCTGATCATTTCTTTGGACCTAATTCGCTCTCGCCAATATGGTCGAATTCTGTCATTCAGTATATACAGGCAAAGATGATATTAGATATGACGTGGGTCTTCTGAGGAAACATTTAATCACTTGTTTGGAGAAAAGATATTTTGAGCCATTTCCGAAATGTGAAACACCGACAGAAAATATCCTAAACTTCACAACTGTCACAAACTCAAGAATTTATTGTCATTGCCCATGTGGATTGCCAGACTGTTATGATGACATGGTCGGTTGTGAAGCCAGGAGAGGAAAAAAATATTGCAATAATTGGTCCCACAAGTCATGTGCAGGACAAACTGAAAATTGGTTCTGTAAAACACATACCGGTATTTAACGTTACATTTTAATTGCAATCTTAGGTTAACGTTCATTACTTTTTATTGTCTGTTAATGTTATCTTTCATTCCTCCTATTATTATTATTTGTTAAATTTATCATTATTCATTCCTATTATCTTATTTGTTATAGTTATCATTATTCATTCCTATTATGATTTGTGAATGTTATTATTGAAATGAAACAAGAAATCTGAATCAATGTCATCGTGTTCCATTTACCCGACTTATAGTTTCAGTATCGCAATAATTGACAAACACATATAATTTTTTCCCCAGTTTTATTGTCCCGTAATTATCATTTTATTATAATATATCTGTGAAGAATGCACGTAATCGAGCCGGCCTGACAAAGCCTGGTCAAGCAATCCCGTTTCGTATGTGAAAATCTGATTTTTACATGCACCCCGCCTAGCTGGTCGGCCGCCATCTTTGTTTTGTGGGGATTTCCGCGGGATTTCCAGCATGGAAGATTAAATCGACCACCACGGGCCTGAGAAGTGCCGATATACACCTGAAAATATACTAGATAAAAGCAGAATTGTATAAACATTATAGTAAGATCAACAAATAGCTGTAATTCCCTTTAGAATGCACGTAATTGAGCCGGCCTGACAATGCCTGGCCACGGCCAGGCACGGCCAGGCAGCCGGCCAGACAATAGTACGCAGGAGGCCTTCACTGCTGGCGGTAAGGAATTCCATAATATAGGACCTGAATATATTAACGAACGATTTGCCTTGTTCTAATGTCATTTATTCAACTATACTCACAGTTCTCCTTGTACAGTTCGCATGAAATGCCAACAACCTTACCTAATGGCGACTAAATTTACGGTACACAAATCTAAATCTCGTCACAACAACATTGTGGTGGAATCGCGCCATAAACCACTTTTGTAAACCGCAAATCTACGACGGGTATAGAAAGCGGAATGCGGACCGTCACATTGGACCACTGAAGCTCGTCACATTAGCCGACCTGGAAATCGAAATAGCCACCGCTCTCCAATGCAAAACATTTGATCACATATATGCCGATAATATGTATTAAACGTTCACACCCGTTTAGGGGTAAGAATGAATTTAGTTTATTGCTTTTTTCTGTCGTACACAATAAGGGCAGAAAAAATAGAGCCTGTAGGCGTTGGGATGTGATAATGAAGAGTTTAGGTAGAAGAAATTAGACTGGAAAACATTCTTGGCACTTTGTCAATTTACTAATGATTGAATCAGTGGATGGTTTTGGGATATGTGTATTAACCTATGGTTATGTGCATTCATGACATCTGATGAACAATGGTGGTCTTATATAAAATTTCTGGCGACATTCGAAATGGTGTATAATATCCAAGCTTTTGAAATTATCATGATACAATTATTACCATTACATTGTAATGCTAAACTGTCGACATCTCCTTCAAAGTACAACATGATTTACTTACATCAGAGAAATGCTGACATGTTCCAGCATTTAAGCACAGTTCCATAATTGAACAATCAATTTACTCTTCTTCTTTTTTTCTTTGATAGGCATTTAGAAGTCGGCGTATATAACACAAGGCTATTCTATGGATAACAACTTCTTTATTGCTGTGGAGCTGACGTTTCGTTGGAGATACTTCCAACTTTTTCAAAGCTTTTTTAATTTACTCTTTAACGCATTAAGTGGTTATACCATCAGTCCATAATGTCGCGCGATATGTCATGCTCTGTACCATCAATTAGATCTGATTATCCGTGTTTATTTAAGAAACAATGTGTTCATGGGCGTGCTAAATGATTACTTTACGAACGGTTAGTGTGAGAATGTTTATATTTTGAGGCAAGGGCGAAACCCGCACCCTCAAATTTATAATCTTTCCCACACTAACCGTGCGTAAAATAACCATTTAGCACGGATAGTCAGTTCCTATGATTTAATCCTTTATATAACTTTAATGATTTTTATGAAGACAACAGAAGGAACAAACCATGGAACGTCGACCCAGAATTGCCCTGATGAATTAGATCTAATTTATGGTTCAGAGCATGACGTCATATCACGACATTATGGACTGATGGTATAACCACTATAAAACATTACTTCTATTCTGTTGCACTATTCAAATTGATTATCAACGAAGATTATAATGAAAGGTTGAAAACATATTTCAAACTCTGAGAACCTTTCTCCCCTTTTGAAAAAAAAAACTCTCGTCCACTGATGTTGAGACGATGTTGGCATCGTGCCAATGTCAGTGAACGAGTTTATGTGGTCTCTCAAATGGGGAGTAATTTTGTCAGCTGAGTCAGCTTTTGGGAAATTACGTGGATATATGCCTATTTTTGTTGCTTTGTTAATCAATTTCACGACGAAAACAAGTTAAACTTGAGAAAGAAATTTCATTTTGTAATTTATTTGTTTGTTTATTGGATTGTATGAAAGCAGACGTCCCTCTCTTCACCCTACTATAATGTTTATACAATTCTGCTTTTATCTAGTATATTTTCAGGTGTATATCGGCACTTCTCATGCCCGTGGTGGTCGATTTAATCTTCCATGCTGGAAATCCCGGCAAAACAAAGATGGCGGCCGACCAGCTAGGCGGGGTGCATGTAAAAATCAAATTTTCACATACGAAACGGGATTGCTTGACCAGGCTTTGTCAGGCCGGCTCGATTACATGCATTCTTCACAGATATATTATAATAAAATGATAATTAGCCTTATTTAATACATTGAGAGAATGTATTTTCATGTATTTCTTTCGGGACAATAAAACTGTCACATTTATGGGCATTTATGGCCCACATTTATATGTGCACGGCCCGGCCATGCATTGTCAGGCCGGGTCTATTACGTGCAATTTTCACGGAATTACAGCTATTTGTTCTATACATGTATATATATTATATTAAAATGATAATTAGCGTTATTGAATATACTGAGATTACATGTATGTATTTTCCATGTATTGTTCTGGGAAAATAAAACGGGGGAAAAACTTGTCACATTTATGTGTTTGTCAATTATTGCGATACTGAAACTATAAGTCGGGTCAATAGCCGTGATCGAGATCTGTCCAGAAAATCAGTACAAGCCAGCATGAGTACATATTACGATTTTTAATATTGAATTGTAATCAAATGGACCATCAAAATCAAATCCATCAAAGGAGCAATTAGTGTAGAAGCGTGTTTTTTATATGACCGCTAAGTTATTTGACATTGTCAACATATTTCCACTACAAATCTCAATAACATCAAGGGAAGCGATCAGATGTTAAAACAGCTAGAACTATACTATATTAATGTTCCGACTTAAAGGGAAGCAGGTTGATATTGAAACAAAAAAGCTTAGCAATACCCGTCGAGAAGCCTTGCTCAAGGCCCAAGCCGAAAGTAAAGGGGCCAAAGTAAAGTTCCGACTTCAAGGGAAGCGGTTTGATGTTGAAACAAAAGCTTAGTAATACCTGTGGAGATGTCCTGATCATTTCTTTGGACCTTATTCGCTATCGCCAATATGGTCGAATTCTGTCATTCAGGATATACAGGCAAAGATGATATTAGATATGACGTGGGTCTTCTGAGGAAACATTTAATCACTTGTTTGGAGAAAGGATATTTTGAGCCATTTCCGAAATGTGAAACACCGACAGAAAATATCCTAAACTTCACAACTGTCACAAACTCAAGAATTTATTGTCATTGCTCATGTGGATTGCCAGACTGTTATGATGACATGGTCGGTTGTGAAGCCAGGAGTGGAAAAAAATATTGCAATAATTGGTCCCACAAGTCATGTGCAGGACAAACTGAAAATTGGTTCTGTAAAACACATACCGGTATTTAACGTTACATTTTAATTGCAATCTTAGGTTAACGTTCATTACTTTTTATTGTCTGTTAATGTTATCTTTCATTCCTCCTATTATTATTATTTGTTAAATTTATCATTATTCATTCCTATTATGTTATTTGTTATAGTTATCATTATTCATTCCTATTATGATTTGTGAATGTTATTATTGAAATAAAACAAGAAATCTGAATCAATGTCATCGTGTTCCATTTACCCGACTTATAGTTTCAGTATCGCAATAATTGACAAACACATATAATTTTTTCCCCAGTTTTATTGTCCCGTAATTATCATTTTATTATAATATATCTGTGAAGAATGCACGTAATCGAGCCGGCCTGACAAAGCCTGGTCAAGCAATCCCGTTTCGTATGTGAAAATCTGATTTTTACATGCACCCCGCCTAGCTGGTCGGCCGCCATCTTTGTTTTGCCGGGATTTCCGCGGGATTTCCAGCATGGAAGATTAAATCGACCACCACGGGCCTGAGAAGTGCCGATATACACCTGAAAATATACTAGATAAAAGCAGAATTGTATAAACATTATAGTAAGATCAACAAATAGCTGTAATTCCCTTTAGAATGCACGTAATTGAGCCGGCCTGACAATGCCTGGCCACGGCCAGGCAGCCGACCAGACAATAGTACGCAGGAGGCCTTCACTGCTGGCGGTAAGGAGTTCCATAATATAGGACCTGAATATATTAACGAACGATTTGCCTTGTTCTAATGTCATTTATTCAACTATACTCACAGTTCTCCTTGTACAGTTCGCATGAAATGCCAACAACCTTACCTAATGGCGACTAAATTTACGGTACACAAATCTAAATCTCGTCACAACAACATTGTGGTGGAATCGCGCCATAAACCACTTTTGTAAACCGCAAATCTACGACGGGTATAGAAAGCGGAATGCGGACCGTCACATTGGACCACTGAAGCTCGTCACATTAGCCGACCTGGAAATCGAAATAGCCACCGCTCTCCAATGCAAAACATTTGATCACATATATGCCGATAATATGTATTAAACGTTCACACCCGTTTAGGGGTAAGAATGAATTAAGTTTATTGCTTTTTTTTGTCGTACACAATAAGGGCAGAAAAAATAGAGCCTGTAGGCGTTGGGATGTGATAATGAAGAGTTTAGGTAGAAGAAATTAGACTGGAAAATATTCTTGGCACTTTGTCAATTTACTAATGATTGAATCAGTGGATGGTTTTGGGATATGTGTATTAACCTATGGTTATGTGCATTCATGACATCTGATGAACAATGGTGGTCTTATATAAAATTTCTGGCGACATTCGAAATGGTGTATAATATCCAAGCTTTTGAAATTATCATGATACAATTATTACCATTACATTGTAATGCTAAACTGTCGACATCTCCTTCAAAGTACAACATGATTTACTTACATCAGAGAAATGCTGACATGTTCCAGCATTTAAGCACAGTTCCATAATTGAACAATCAATTTACTCTTCTTTTTTTTTTCTTTGATAGGCATTTAGAAGTCGGCGTATATAACACAAGGCTATTCTATGGATAACAACTTCTTTATTGCTGTGGAGCTGACGTTTCGTTGGAGATACTTCCAACTTTTTCAAAGCTTTTTTAATTTACTCTTTAACGCATTAAGTGGTTATACCATCAGTCCATAATGTCGCGCGATATGACGTCATGCTCTGTACCATCAATTAGATCTGATTATCCGTGTTTATTTAAGAAACAATGTGTTCATGGGCGTGCTAAATGATTACTTTACGAACGGTTAGTGTGAGAATGTTTATATTTTGAGGCAAGGGCGAAACCCGCACCCTCAAATTTATAATCTTTCCCACACTAACCGTGCGTAAAATAACCATTTAGCACGGATAGTCAGTTCCTATGATTTAATCCTTTATATAACTTTAATGATTTTTATGAAGACAACAGAAGGAACAAACCATGGAGCGTCGACCCAGAATTGCCCTGATGAATTAGATCTAATTTATGGTTCAGAGCATGACGTCATATCACGACATTATGGACTGATGGTATAACCACTATAAAACATTACTTCTATTCTGTTGCACTATTCAAATTGATTATCAACGAAGATTATAATGAAAGGTTGAAAACATATTTCAAACTCTGAGAACCTTTCTCCCCTTTTGAAAAAAAAAACTCTCGTCCACTGATGTTGAGACGATGTTGGCATCGTGCCAATGTCAGTGAACGAGTTTATGTGGTCTCTCAAATGGGGAGTAATTTTGTCAGCTGAGTCAGCTTTTGGGAAATTACGTGGATATATGCCTATTTTTGTTGCTTTGTTAATCAATTTCACGACGAAAACAAGTTAAACTTGAGAAAGAAATTTCATTTTGTAATTTATTTGTTTGTTTATTGGATTGTATGAAAGCAGACGTCCCTCTCTTCACCCGACTTGTGAAATGAAATCTCCTAATGAACACCTATACAGGGAAGCTGATCATCGAAGGAAGGCCGTAAAAATGTGACCGTGAAGATTATCATTTGAATTTTACAAATCTTATACCTGAAATATGATACACGCGGCTTTAGTAGTTATTCCAATCCTTAAAAAAAAATATTTAGACGGATTTTACTTTTCTCCTGGAACAATCTATCTCCGTAATGTCGAAAATCTTTCACAAAATTGTTGATACTAATTTTATTCTCCTGTACACACACACAAAGTTATGATAATAACATTTACAAGGTTCCAGCTATTCGTATATTTTGAATCATTTAAATTTCAGTCGAGAAAGATGCTTAAATAGAACACCAAACTGACACTGTATCATACGAGAGGGTAGCCACTACCGGTATAGAATATGAACACACAGGTTCTTAAAGATAACTTTCGTTCTGCGACGTTTTAGATTTTGACATCTAAAACTCTACTCTTAACATGCTACACGATAAGGAATCATATAGCTCAGTGATAATGGTTTCTTATAAACATCCACGGGTTCATCATAAAGGAAAATCTCTCAGATATTACCTACCATTCCGAATGTCATCAAAGACAAAACTGTTTTATACCAGTCGAAATTGTTCACGAGATATAATAAATGTACAAGGTGATATATTTTCTCAATCCATCTTTTGGTTCAATCTTGCATTGTTATCAGCAATGCATCAAAAATATTTTGCAACCAAATTTATTCTATCTGAACTATATGAGATAGTTTGACAAATGTTTACATCTCAAAGCCTATAGGCGCTAGTTTCCTTGGACATCCATCACTGATGGCACTGGAGCAGCAGAGATAAATAGATCTTTGGTGAATCCATGCAGCTATGACTCTATAGCTCAGAGTACATAAATTATGTTTACAGCAAAATGTTTACAGCAAGGTACTGGGGTCGATCCCAGGCCGGGTCATACCTAAGACTTGAAAAAATGGAACTGCTTGCTTCCACGCTTAAGAGGATAGAACAAGGACTTGTTCGCTCGGTGTCAGTATAATGTGACCGAGTGGGGTGTCATGTCTTCCTACGGCATGATACTTCGATGGAACAGCACTATAAACTGGCAGCATTAGATCGGCTCTGTTACAAGTAGGTCCCTTCCCTTCCCTCCCCCGTCGTGATATAGCTGAAAAAATAAGTGTTGAAAGCGACGTTAAACCCTATTCACTGACACACGCTTACAAGGCGATCATGGTATAGCTTTTGCTGTGCCTGCTTGACAGATACTCTTTCCTTCATATTAGGGTGCACTAATCTGAGTGGAACCCTTAATGCTCGTCCAAACATCAGTGATGCTGGCGACACCCCTGTGGTGGAGTGAGGTGCATTCCTATATGCGAACAAAAATCTGGACAATTTTGTCTGAGTGGAACCAGTGGTCATTTTCTTCATACCATATTTGAAAGTTTGAACGGCCCGTTCAGCCTGCCCATTTGAAGCTGGCTTGAAGGGGGCGCTTGTCAAATGCTTGATCGCATTTTTCTTGACAAACTCCTGAAATAAGGAGCTGGTGAAAGTGGTTCCATTGTCCGAAACTATGGTTTCAGGTAAACCAAACTTTGCAAACATTTGCCGTAACTTGTCAACTGTTACCTCTGCAGTTATGGAAGGCATCACCTCCACCTCAAGCCATTTCGAGTGTGCATCTACCACTATCAAGAACATTTTGCCCATGAAGGGGCCGGCGAAATCTATGTGGATACGTGACCAGGGTTTTTCAGGCCATTCCCACATACTGATAGGGGTATCCGGTGGGTGTTTATGGTTCACCTGGCATTTGGTACAAGTTTTAACACAATCTTCAATAGCCTTATCAAGCCCGGGCCACCACACAAAGCCTCTACTGACAGCTTTCATAACTGTCATACCTGGATGACCCTCATGTAATTCACAGATAATTCGTTTGCGACCCTGGGGTGGAATTACAATCATTAAAATTCCCCGTTTGAACACAATGCCTAATGTGAGATAATAAAGGATCTTTGTCAGTCCACCCTTTAATTTGCTTAGAATTAACAGGTGACTGTTCAGCATTGATATTCTCCATCAGTAACACTATGTCACCTGACAAAGGTACCTTACAATCTGGACTGGTCAAAGGGAGGCGACTCAGTGCATCAGCAGTATAATTTTCCTTGCCAGCTCTGAATCTTATAGTATAATCATAGGCAGCTAGGGTGAGTGCCCAACGCTGTATACGACCAGAGGCCATGGGTGGGATACCTTTGCTCTCGCTAAATAGACTCATGAGAGGTTTGTGGTCAGACACCAGTGTAAAATGATTCCCATACAAATACTGATGAAATTTCACTACGCCGTAGGTACAAGCTAGTCCTTCTTTTTCTACCATACTGTAGTTGCGCTCAGCTGGTGACAGTGTGCGGGAGGCGTATGCAATGGGAGACTCGGTTCCATTCCCATTTGCATGAGCCAAAACCGCTGATATGCCATAAGCTGACGCATCACATGACAGAGTCAAACTCTTGGTGTTATCGAAATGGACAAGCAGTGTTTCAGAGCAAAGCATTTCCTTTGCCTTGTCAAAAGCTTTCTGTTCAATGCCGATCCATTCCCATTTTACATCTTTACGGAGCAACCTATTCAGTGGTTCTAACACTGTTGCAATATTTGGCAAAAATGGTGAGTAGTGGTTAAGCATACCAAGAAAAGATCTCAGTTGGGTGAGATTTGTGGGAGTGGGGGCATTCTTAACAGCCTTAACTTTTTCTTCAGTAGGACTGATTCCTTTTGCATTTATTCTTCTACCTAAGTAGATAACTTCTGGCACTCCAAACACACATTTAGACAGTTTCAGTTTTAGTCCACTTTCACTCAGTCTCTTCAAAACTTCATCCAAGTTTGAGCGATACTCAGCTTCGGTGGACCCCGTCACCAGAATGTCATCAATGAATACCCCTGTGTGGGGAATACCCTTCAGCAAATTTTCCATTCGCCGTTGGAAAATACCTGGAGCCGATTTTACCCCATATGGAACCCGGTTGTAAACGAACAAACCTCTGTGAGTGTTTATGCAGGTATACTTCTTGGAATCTTTATCAAGTTCCATTTGTTGATAGGCATTTGACATGTCTAACTTCGCGAAAACAGTACCCCCAGCAAGGGAGGCAATCACATCATCCACTTTCGGCACAGGGTAACGATCAAGAGATGAAACTTTGTTTACAGTGAGTTTATAATCACCACAGATTCTGATGTTTTCACCATCAGCTTTTACAACAGGCACTATCGGACACGCCCACTCACTATGCTCAACAGGAGAAATTACCCCTTCTCGCTGTAATCGATCTAGCTCAGCATCGATCTTCTCTTTGAGCATGTACGGCACTGATCGAGCTTTATGATAGATCGGCTTTGCGTCCGGATCCACATAAATCTTTGCCTTGGGGCCCGTGTATGTTCCCAAACCACCGCTGAAAACCTCTGGATATTTGGTTTTAGCCATATCAGGCAGCCAGTTCGATACACGTTTCACTTCCTGCCAATCCAATTGTAACTCACTGAGCCATGCTCGCCCGAATAACGTAGGACCGTTTTCAGCCACAACTAGTAATGGAAGACTTTTGACTGCGTTTCCATACTTCACATTAACCTCTGTCTGTCCACAGATGTTAACCGCTTCACCTGTGTATGTGCGGAGCACTGTGCCAGATGGGGACAATACTGGCTTACTGCCACTCCATGGCAACTCATTGAAAGTCTTTTCACTAATCAAAGACATGCTAGCACCAGTGTCAAGTTCCATGTCGACCGATATGCCTTCTATTTCCACATTCACAGTGATTGGCTTTGTGCTGGATGTCGACGACTTATAGAACAAACTGTATGTGTCATCTGACTCATCGCCAGAAGATTCTGTTACCCTATAGGCCTTCTGTTTTTGTCTACGGAAGTCCCTTCTGCCTTTTTCCTTAACCCTACAAAATCTCTGCAAATGACCTTTTCCATGACATTTGTGACAGGTCGCATTTTTGAATTTACACTCCCAGGCTGAGTGATTTATGCCACCACATCGATGACATGCATAGCCAGAATTTTCCTGGTTTCTGTTCGGGGGGAAAGTTTTTTGTCTTGCCCCATTTGCGTTAGCCTCAACCTGGTGTACGCCCTGTGCATTCGTCTCAACCTGGTGTACTTGACCTACTTTCGAACTGTTCGAGTTGGCAATGTCCTGCAAATTTAATTCTGCAGTTTTCATTGACTGGGCTATTTCTACTGCTCTCTTGTAATCAATGTCTGTTTCTGACAAAAGTCGTCGCTGGATTCGGTCATCATTAATGCCGATGACGAACCTATCGCGTAGCATCTCTCCAAGGAAATCCGAAAATTCACATGGTTCAGCCAATTTCCTCAAGTCCGCCATGAAATCAGCAATGGACTGTTCTGTTTCACGAAAGTGAGTGTGAAATTTAAATCTACTCACGATTATGCTCGCTTTGGGTTGTTGATGGTTTTTAACCAGCTCCACCAACTCTGCGTACGACTTGGTTGTCGGTTTCTCTGGTGCCAACAAGTTCTTGATCAACCGATAGGTCGCGGATCCACATACTGTCAACAAGATGGCGCGCTTTTTGTCTGCATCTGTGATCTCATTTGCAAGCAAATATTGATCAAGTCTCTCGACGAAATCTATCCAGTTTTCGCCGTCTTCAAACTCGTGGAGGACTCCCAGATGACTCATGACGAAGTTTACGGTTGTGACACACAATAAAATGGGTCCAACTCGTCGCCAATTGTAATATCTTCACGAGAGTGTGAAACAACACAACACTTTAGTTACAGGGCAAGTAGCAGACGTTTATTTCCTGCCCGCACAGTACCACGTGTACCGGCGTGACAGGAGAACATACTCAAGGGCGGGTAACTCTAATGGTATAACCATAGTACATGTTTATCAACATGACAGGGAGGTAAATGTGTGTAAACCGGAAGTTCTGAATAGCGAGTCATGCTCTTTCTGAAACCTTCTGAAATGTGACCAGTGCTCCCAAAAAGGTCCCGGAGATGTAATAGCATTGGTTTGTTGCTGCACAGATGATTGTCGTTATTGGGACTGGGTGGCCTAAATACAGACGGTCATTTTGTGCGATTGGCCAGTCGCCCTTAACCATTCACCATTTTTTTAGTGTCAAATCAATGCAAACCTATTCATCTTTTAACTGATGTATGTTATGTCGGTTATTATCTATTGCCGTCGCCAGTACAGTAGTGTCAGAAGTGGTGTGACACAAGATGAAACGGTGACTGTTACAGAGCAGTACTGCAGATGGCTAATATACGATCTCTGCCCCGGCGATCAAGTGTATGCCAGTGGATAGCAAACTGAGGGTTCTAGAACAGTGTGCCCAAGATAATCAGTAGATAGCGAACTGTGATGGGTTCGGATCAAGTGGAGATTAGCAGAGGGCGAACTAATGGTTCTGGCTCAGTCCTTCCTCTGAACTAGTAGATGGAGAACTGTGGGTTCAGAGTCAGTGACACTGTGAAACGTGAATTTTTGGACTGGAATGCAACGCCATTGAATGACAGTGCTTGTTACTGAAGCTAATTGAAGTTGAATACCATACAAGATTAAATCTGTATCGCCTTTGTAACTGTTACTGTAACACATGAAATAATTTCACAATGAATATGAAACAGATGAGAGAACAACTCGACATCCTCACTAGGGAGAGAGATGAAAGCAGGGCAACTTTGAAGGCGCTGAAGGGGGACGTAAATCCATGATGGTAGTTCGGGAACTAAAGCTCCAGAAATACAAGGGGCAAGCCATTGTGAGTGTCGAGGAATGGATAGAAGCTGCAGAAAAGTTTCTGGGTGCGGAAGATTTGGAGGGAACTGAGGATGTTGATTTCGTGTCTGGAGGGAGCTGCCAAATTGGAAATGCGATGTCATAAATGCACAGACAGCTATAAGGTGTTTGCTACTTTAACCCTATCTGGCCTGGGCTTTTTGGGACCTGTCCTGGCCTGGGGGGAGGCGGGGGGGACGAAATGGCCCCTCTAATTATTTTTCTTACCCCTTGGGTTAGGGGGCAGAAAATTACCACACTATACCCTTGGGTCAAGCTCTACCAGAAAATGTAAAAAAATCCAAGATGGCCGCTTTGGTGACGTCACAGTGACGTCATTTTCAAAAACGGCATTCTTTGGTCGATTTTTCGGTCAGATTTTTCGAATTTTTTATTTATGCAATTTCTCGGCAAAAACTGCATCATAAATTAGCAAATATTAATTTGATATGAAATAAAATAGTTTTTGCACACTTTCCCTCTCAGAAAAGCAGAAATTTTGAAGAAATATGACAAGAACATCACTTTTTTGGTACCCCACGTGGCCGCCATCTTGGATTTACCCATGATCCTCAGCTTGGGAGTTATGCAAATAGGCTTAAAATGACCCCAATATGATAAACTATAAAGCCCCGGAGTTTCAGCTCTCTATTTTTCGTCGTTCTGGAGATAGAGCCGCAAGTTTGGTAGGGGGGCCATTTCCCCCCCCCCCCATCCCCAGGCCAGATAGAGCTAAGAGAAGCCTTTGCGGAGAGGTGTTCGACTTCACAGTTGCTCCGAAACTTCTATGACCGACTGCAGAGGGATGGTGACACTGCTTAACTGGTTGAAAAGACTGGCTTCTTATAGTGTCTTTGGCAATGATTGTATGCTGCGTGACAAATTTGTTGAAAGCATGTGGTTTTTGCGAAGAATACACGTAAATCATCATACAAAACGCCGGGAACTACGCAATCAATCCTTCGTTTCTTTTTTTTTTGTTTTCTTTTTTCTTTATTGTACTAAGCCACCGACTATGCTCAAGTCATGAACTCATGATTATCTCACTCAAAAGTCCTGACCCCTAACCTCTATCTTGCATTTATTTTGATGGATTTCATCATTCTCATAGATAAATCTTGATATTTATAACCCCATATCCACCAAATAACACAGGATTCAGCCACTACACGCGCCTCACCCCACCCGAAAACCACGGTTCTAACGCTTGAACCAGGGATGCCATCCTCTATATCCCGTGTCAAGTTCTCCAGTCTGCATGCATATCTATTCCAAAACTAGTGTAAGATTATATAATACAGTATGCTCCAGGATACTTCCACTTGTAGTATTGCTAAATCATCTCCCAATAAACAACATAAATGACTGAAGAACTGCCCTAAGACTACTGTTCTCCAGATATTGACAGGTACCTCAAATAGCGACACATAATTTGGAGCATAAAGAAAACAATATAGCTTCATCCGGTGACTTCATAGCTGGAGTTGACCGGAGAGCGATTTTCGGCTTGGAACAGCAATATCACGCGAAACTGAGAGAATTTTTAAAACATGTACCACCAGTACCATTCTCTTATGGAAGTCTCTTTAAAAACAATTTTCGACCATTTCCGTTCATTTGGGTCCATGTTCAATAAAGCTAAATACTGACCCACCTTTTAATTACAACACATATAAGGGAAGTGGGAAGAGATGCCGACATACTGACAGAGTCACAGGACTTCACAATATAGTCTTTTGGTTAACCTATTCTAAAGCACATACCACGAGTGTGTTGTACCTGTTCATGTGCCAACTTTAACGGCTATAATTATATTCCTACATTACAAAACACCCTTCCAAAAAATACTGGCTCGGGTAAGAATGGAACTCGTGACTCACGACCGACACGCTGCTCTGCCGACTGAACTATCGAGTCGAGCCGACAACCGCTCGCTAATTTAATCGTGGCAATAAGCCACGTAGTTGTGAAATGGATTGAATTAGTGTTCTCGACTAGACTCGAAACCTCAATCGGTAGAGCAGAGGAACGGTATCCCCAAGTCGTGAGTTCGATTCTCACCCGAGCCAGTATTTTCTGGCAGGATGTTTCACAATGTAGGAATATAATTATATTATAATTTATCCCTGAAGATGATTGCAACTACAAGTATGATATATTCTAAAGGTCCACACCCTGACTCCAAAACTGATCATCGATCCATAAGAGACCACATGACCACCATATATTCTGAAAGCTTACATCATATATCTAACACACAGGATGCGACCAGCCAACCACCCAACACACTTACCACCTGGCAGGCACCAGCAAACCACGCAACACACTTACCACTTGGCAGGATATAAGAAATCCCAATTCACCATGTTCACGTCAACTCATCCTCTTGAAATCCCGCCCACCCCCGCCCACCCCCCACCACACCTGTCCTGACAATTAACCATGGCAAATGTATGTACATGGCAGTGTGCCTAACGTCACAGGACCTACGAAGCAGGCTTTGATATGATTTAAGTGTGTAAGCGCATGTCCATGGTCCTAGGAGGCACTAGGACATGCTTTTGCCAATTTCGAGGTTTATAGGTCACCTAATAGGTCAAATTTCCATCAAAAGTAGGTGAACTCAGAACTTGCTGGTAACAGTCCCCTAATGCACGTTCATATCGAAAATCAAGGTTCTAATGTCAACGGTTCTCCTATTTTGCCGGAGAAAGAATTCCGATGGACTGACTCACTGATTACCGGACAATTTGCAAATGAGATCCTACCTCGTAAGAAAATAATAAAATAAAATAAAATGTCAGTGATGGGGGCACGCCCAGTGTGTGTGAGAGGGGGGAGACATATTTCATGTGACTTCACATAATAAAGGGAGTGTAACCTACTTGAAGGAGAGAGAAGAAAATTACATTGGCGATCATCTAAATGTATATATGTATAAATAAGCGCTTCCACCTCGTCCGTCTCGGCAATCTATGAGTCGTCCAGTCACAATAGTCCAGTCAAATTCAAATTCATTAAATACGATGACCTCGGTCAGAAGTAGATAATTCACACTGTATACCTTTCATACTTTTTCTAGCAAAACAATGAATCCACAGAAATTTTCAACACATTCGAAGTGTGATACCGCCTAATCATCCTAAATAAATTACGAATTTGTGACTGTGGTGGTCGAATCTGTATCAATTACTACCATCTCTTTAGACATGTGGTTTTCGTAAGAATGGTACTTTTTCGAGTGAAGAATTAGTGTTCTTTTTTTAGTCGAGCTGTAATCACATAACGAGCAATTGAATGGCTTCTCACCAGTGTGAGTTCTGATATGTCGGACAAGATCAGATTTTCGAGCACATCTATATTGGCAGGACGAACATTTGTGGGGTCTGTCATCCGCGTGTGTCCTCAAATGTCGACCGAGATTACTACGATCAACGGATGTGTAATCACACCGTGAACACTTGTATGGTTTCTCCCCAGTATGTGATCTGATATGCCGGGCAAGAGTATTTTTCTCTGCTGATCGGTAATCACACTGTGGACATCGGTGTGGCTTTTCCAGACTGTGTGTTCTCATGTGTCGCCAAAGATGAGTTTTCTCACCTGCCCTATAGTCACACTGTATACATTTGTATGGCTTCTCAGCCGTGTGCGTTCTCATGTGTCGTAATAAACAGCCTTTCTGGGATGCTCTGTAGTCACACTGTGTACACTTGTATGGTTTCTCTCCAGTATGTTTTCTGATATGACTGACAAGATCAGTATGACAAGCGCAACTATAGTCACACTGTGCACATCTGTGTGTCTTTTCCCCAGTATGCGTTTTTATATGTCGGGAAAGGTCACCTTTGTAAGCTGATCTGTAACCACACCGTGAGCATATGTATGGCTTCTCTCCCGTGTGTGTCTTCATGTGTGCGGTAAGATTATATTTAATGGCCGACATATAACCGCAGTCTTGACACTTATATGGCTTCTCGCCAGTATGTTTTCTAACATGTGTTACAAGTCGACTATGTTTAACAGACCTGTAATCACATTCGGAGCATCTGTACAGTTTTTCTCGCGCGTGTGTTCGCATATGTCGAGAAAGACAGCTTTTCTGAGAGGATCTGAAGTCACATTCCGAGCATTTGTGTAGTTTCCCCACAATGTGTTTTCTGATATGACAGGCAAGATGAGCATGACTAGAGGAACTGTAATCACAATGAGTACATTTGTGTGGTTTGTCCATACAGTCTGTTCTCGTCTGATCGATAATAAGTCCATTTTCTTCTGTTAACTTTGTTCCCACTGAAGTTGTTTGAAACAAGGCCACCGGGAAAGGAACTTCCTTGCAACCCTGATCAGTTGGATGAGAAATTGTGTCTTCAAAATGTAGACCTTCCTGTTGGAACAAAGAGAAAATATTTTTAAATGTTATTGACAGGAGTCGAAATGTAGGACAAATGTGCTCTCACACATTGGCGTAATTTATCACAAAATGCTATATTCATGACCAATATCAAAAATATTGGTTGAAAATGGTTGAACAAAAAGATATGTGTCAGACCCGTCATTAAGTAGCCAGCAGCTATAAATAATTTCCAGGTTTTGGGGTGAAAAAATAGTGGTTCTCGAATTGATACCCCGGGGTTATCGAATTCCCAGTTTATCAAATTGATACACCCTATGTCATCGAATTGATAGCCCTGGGTTATCAAATTGATACACCCTATGTCATAGAATTGATACCTTTGGGTTATCAAATTGATACACCCTATGTCATCGAATTGATACCTTTGGGTTATCAAATTGATACCACCCGGTTATTGAGTGTAATTATCTACTTTATCTACCAATATGTTCAAGTTTGATTATCACTAATTTGTGCCGAAGTCTGTTTTCTCTGAAAATAGCTCTTCGGGTGACACAAGTGCCCAACAATTAGAAATCCCAGGATACGAGCACAAAGATATCATCCGTGAACACATAGCTATCACCTGTGAACACATTGATATCACCTGTGAACACAGAGATATCACCTGTGAACACAGAGACATCACCTGTGAACAAGGAGATATCACCTGTGAACACATAGCTATCACCTGTGAACACATGGAATCACCTGTGAACGCATATATATAACCCGTGAACACAGAGACATCACCTGTGCTTAGTAAAGTATCACTCACTTGGTATTTCTCCTTGTTTATACAGGAATTAACTCCATCATCATCGGACGTATCTGGTTCTAACTTGATTGCTATCACCGATGGTCGCTCATCGTTATGTAAAGAGTCTACTGGTACGACCGATACCAATTCATCATCTGGTCTAACGCACGAGGAAAGTTCAGAGTATTCCCAGTCGGAGGTGGGCAGTTCTAGCTTCGCTGAAAACTTCTGTGGGCCAATTTCATGCTTGCCTAACCAGACAGTCGAGCCTGGTGCACCCTTGTCCTCCTCAACCATTGCTTCTGCGTATGAAGAATTCATGTGATCAGCTTGTGAATAATGATAATGAAATACTGAATCTTGATGATGCCGGTACTCGCCAGAGGATTCAGACCTCACACCGGACAGTCAACATTCCATTGGATCTCAGAGAGAATTAGCTCTCAACCCAGTCCCGCCTGGTATCCGTGCAAATGATGCATCTGTATCTTTTAATCACCAAGTCAGCACTGAATCGTGATCATGCTTGAAAGAAAAAAAAATTCAAGGTAGTTCAACAAAATATATTTGTAAATATTAACTTCAAAGTCAACAGGGGTAATTCCTCCCTCCTTCCTTTCCCCATCTATTTCAAGCATATTCCTAGGTCTGGTAGAATACATGTGCGCGATTGTTCAACGTCTTAAATTATAGCCACTGGATAGTCTAAGAATATATGCCAACCACAATCTCGTAACTACAGCTGACATCTCACTACTTCAGGAAAAGGAAAATGTGTGTGTAAATTAAATTAAATACCGTTGAGCTCAGCCCATTCAGCCTCTTCCATCCCATCCACCAAAACGATATCCACCAAAGATATACTTCCACATTAACAACCACGAATATACGACCATGGGTTTGCTCAATAATACATCGACCCAGTTAAAATTCCTTTCCCAGTCAATGTTTTCCAGATTATTCGGCCTTTCAACCAGTCTGGCCCGTAGCCAGGGGGGTTCGGGCTAACAAAACAGTGAGCTCACCGAGTTCACTTTTGAAAAGCACACGCACCGTGTTTATTGATCTGACAGGGTCAGTCTCTGCAGTGACAGGGTAAGTCTCAGCCGACCGAAAGTCACTGTTGATACCAGTCACAGTTAATGACAATTTAGTCATACTTGTGTACATCTTACGTGATTGTAATGCCATCGAAAAAAAAGACGGTGAAAAGAGGAATCCGTAACATTAGCGAAAAATGCCAAGCATTGCAAGAAAATAACCACTTGGTTGAAACAAAGGTAATCGTATAGTGCCCTAATAAACATAAATGATATTAACCATTCATATATGCCACTAACTCAGAAACTCCAGCTGTGATAGGTGAATATGGGGTACGGGGGCGTGGCATTCCGATCACAGCGCAGAGGCAGAGGTAGGTCAAAAAGTGGCGATGAAAACTGACTTTCCGAAAAGTGCAAAACGGGAGAGAAAAAATATGTCAATTTGAAACACTTTGACCGACCTGAGCATCTTTGACCATGCATGTACCATCTCTCCTGACTGTTTTGATGCGGACAAAATGTGATCAGATGTGTGGAAAAAACATCGACTGGTTTTCCCGTTTTGGCGCCTTTTTGACATGTTGTAAGAATATGACCTACGCTATTTTTATCTCGTGACCTTGCTGTTCACGTTAATAAACACACGTCGCTATTGGTTCACAACCGGCAGAGATTCATTTCTGATGACGTGAGCAAAAAGGTCAACCACATACTGCGCATGTCCCTGTCAACTTGGAGAAAGAAAACGGTTTTGTTGGCAAAATCCGTGTTTGAAGGCAGATTCCATCTAACTAAAGAAGTCATTAGGTGGTTCCCATAGTGCTGGAGATGCCAATTTCATGAAATGCTTTTCGTGCCTCTGTCTCAATTCCCACGCCGTGTGCAGTGAAAGATCTCGAGCGACTACGTCCCATTTTTGTCTTTCCGTTTCGGTCTGATACAGTGATTCGGGCTAAGGAGTCCGTTCGACAAAAACCAACCAAACCATAAAATAGACTCCTTGGCCGATGTTTTCGGGCTAATATGCCGCGCAAACGTCGAAGATTCTATATTTTCATATCTATCATAGCTAGGCCTATATGCTGGCGCCCATGCATGTTTGGAAGCATTGTTACGTTTCTATTATGATAAGGAGTATCACGCATTAAAACATACAAAATTATAGACGAAAATCCTGTGACGTCATCGCTGTTTGTAAACAGACTGTGCGCCCTCTGCTTGAAGGCAAAAGATTGAAAGTATCAAGGGAGACAACTCGATTAACATGCAAATTTACAGGCAGTCGTCCCAAACAGTTATCATTCTGGGTGCTGTGAGTTTAGCTTAGTCACAATGTAATGACAACGAGAGATTAACGTCGGCCAGCCTATTGGTTTTGAAGAAAAGAATAATCTTCATTAAATCTATTGTGTCCTGCATAACGGCGCTACCCGCCTTAGTCGGGAAGTCTATTTTTATCGGGTTTACCCTATATTAGTATCACTTTTCAGATTTTTTTTCTTTTTTCTTCTGCACATGTGTAGTTTTGATCTCCTGCCCGGAGACTGTTCTCATTTGATGCCCCTTAGAGCATTCACAACAGGCCTCACACAAGCCATGCAATTCCAGGCGCTAAGAGTAATGGAATTTCGTTGAAAGGACATGGAAAGTCAGAGGAAATATATGTACAGAGTCCAGGGAAAAATGAGTGGAAAAAGCTAAGTTATTCTCTGAAGTTCAGCGAAATTTGTTGCGGAATAAAAATCCAAACAGCCGTGAAACGTGTTTGCTGGTGACCGAGTTTCGCCAGATTGGAAAGAGGTCAGACAGCTCATTTACATATTTTGTGTAGCCCATTGGTTGAACTAAACTCGTGACTGTTTCCCGCTGAATTAATATTCATATTCTGTGACGTGTATTGGCCGAGGTCATAATGTCGACAGCTGATTGGCTCACGCTCTTGACATCTATACTAATTTACGTATCCAGAACGCAAAATGGTACATCTTCAGAAAATTTATGACCTAGGCCTATCCCAAAGTTCACAAGATCATTATTGTTTAGCATCATCAGATAAACAAGAATAGTACGATCAGACAACATGCAGGCGAAAATACTGTATAATTGACGTAATTCGTTGTTTTCCGCGTTTCAATGGTTGATCTTCAATGCATAATGTAGGTCAACTAAATTTATAATGTCTGCTGCTTCAAACGAGTAGGCATACAAGTACGTTCAGTTTTATTTTTTTAACGACAAAACTTGTATAATGTTAGCAACAAAAGTACATGTCATCGGGCGTATGAACAGTACTATGTATTGAATGAAGAACAGAAATGCTGCAAATGCCCTGACCTGATCATGTACATGTAACGCTAAGAACCGTGGAATAGGTCATAAATTTCCCGAAGATGTACCGTCTTGCATCCAGAACAGTCCCATTTGAACTGGTCAAATTGCAGTAGGCATAGCAGGTGAATTTTAAATAAAGTGATTTCATGTAAACAAAATAAAACACAATTAAATTCTCCACAAATCAAGTACGATATGATATAAAACAGCATATAACTTGTCATCATTGAATTTACGGAAGAGTCAAAAGATGTCTGGAATGTTGACCAGATTTTATCAGGCGGCGACTATTTTTGAAGGTGAGATGGTGTAATATTTTCGCTGTTTTCCCCAATTTCGGCTATGAGTTGAATACTTCTGATATTGCATTTACGAAGCAGAATGTGAAACAAAATCTATAAATAAATATTTTTCATCTCTATAGACAAAACTTTGTATGCGCTTATTACTAAGAATACTAAAAGTTGCCATTGTTATGAGGGATGAATGGATGCTTAGCTAAAATTATGAATATTATCGCCCCAGTTCTTCAAACAGCCCAAAGAATTTTTCCAGTCAATTCCGGCACACTGTCTCCATCTTCAAATATGAAAACATTAATGAAATATGAATCAACTCACCAAAGAAATGCACATCAACTTTTGGTCTTGGGCACCATGACCAAGGCAGCACCCATTCTATACATAAAGTATGATCACAAAGTCAAACTGATACTTCTGATGACGTCATTTCAATGCCTAATTGCAGTCACCATTGTTCGTTGGTTTGGAATTTAGCTTTGGGCTAATTTTGCCGATGCCCGGAAAATGCAAATTTAGTGAACATTGGCTGAGAATGGATTATTATAACTGTGGTTGTCCCGTCACGGTGAGAGGACAGCAACGTACACAATATGTCAAACAAATGTGGATCTGTCCAATATGGACGATGGTCGGAGCCATACAAAGATTACAGGGTACACATTACGCATGGACAGAAAAATCAGGGCGGACAGCACATGAACATACCGGCATTTCTGACTATGCCCGAGCTTCAACTTCTACCTCGAATGGTGAGACGACCAATACCCTGCACGACCGTGGCCATATGCCAACATCTGCCGGAGATCATCGCGAGGGTATTTCTGGCTTTCTTTCAACAAATTAGACATTGGAACCGGAAATAGTGTGGTGTTTGAAACAAATACAGTCACACTGATATAGATAGACTGTCTTTCAATATGAAGTCAGCCATGGACGATGGCTGAGTTATGAATGTCTGATCTAGAACTTGTATGAAAAGCGTTGTTTAGAGGTCACGGAAATTTTAAATATTGGTCATAGAAAAGTCATGGAATTTTGAACCTCTGAAGGCGCACGAACCCTGTCATAAAAAAAAATACCGTTCTTCTCTCTGACAGTCATATACACGGTGGCTTGTGCATTGAACGTGATAATTGGGAGATTATCGCAGTAAATTTTATCTTTCCAATTTCTTTTAAAAGTTGCCTTTATCTGGTAGCATTTGTTACGGCGAGACGGACAGTCATTCTCCACGGTCCAGCGACAACCGATCCTATCTGGCTATTATGTGGGGCTGATGCCAGGAAGTCACTGCGCCACAAAGCAATAGCAGGATAACCAGCGAGTAATATAGGACCAGCACTTATTGTCCCATCAGTTTTTTTAGTCCCTCTTTCAAATGCAAGAACTCGAAATT